>JAPHNG010000649.1:0-25000 GCA_027405835.1 Asclepias syriaca
GCTCATCATTAAACCATAACACTCTAAATAATAACTAAAATTTGAAATTAAAATTTTAACATTCTTTTTTCATTGTTTATTTGGGCCAAAATCCCAGATGGTATGAAGATTTAAAATTTTTTATTATTATCATATATTCTCACCAACTAATTTATCAGATTCAAAATAAAAAAATATATACTTAAAAAAGTGAATATCCTCATCTATTAATTTATCAAAATGTTCTTCATCCACTTCTTACATAAACAAAGAAAAGTAAAACATACCTACGAGGAAATAGAGGGAAATGCATATACAATCTTCTTTTGCTTGCTCTTCTTCTTGTCATTGCATCTGAAAAAAATTAAGAACTATAGTAAGATTTTCATTCGAATGAAAGTTAAACTCTATAAATACAATTTGATAGCCAAATCTAAAATAGTCAAATTTTGATGGTTCGAAAAACCAAATGCTTAAATATATATATATATATATATATATATATATATATATATAAAGTATTATTTTTTTAATATGATCCCAATTTTTCTTCTCTCTCGTGTGTGTGTGTATATATATATATACTTTGATTTCAATCTTTTATAATTCAACACATTTCAATATTTTCAAATGGTTAGATTACCTTATACAAAACAAAACAAAAATAGAATTTTTATTACCTTTTATAATTCAACACATTTTAATATTTTCACATGGTTAGATTACCTTTTACAAAACAAGAAAAATAGAATTTTTATTTCCTACATACATAAATAATATTGTTTATTATTTGTGATAAGATGTAATAAACTAAATTAATTATAATATTAGTAACAAATTTGTAATATTACTATCTCTAATAATCCACATAAATATTGTCTCTTTATTAAAAGGAAAAATAAATTTTTTTAAAAGAAGAAAAAATAAAATTAACCAACAAAACAAAAGATTACAATTAATATGTTTGACTAATGTCATATTTTCTCACATTTATTTGTCCTAAAAAAAGTTAAATTGTTTTCCCCAATATCTCTGTGTAGTTAATCTCCAATAACTTATTGATATTCAAAATTTTCAAATATTTTATTTAAAATTTAAAATTTATTTTAAATCATAAACTGTAATAAATAAGTTAGATTATGTTTTGAAAATAAGGAAAGTACAATCTTTATTACAAACATTCATAAATAATGTTGTATAAGATATGATGTAATAAACTAAATTATTTATATTTTGTAAATTGTTTTTGTAAAAACTTATTTCTATATTTTTTAAAAGTTGAGATATTTGAACTAAAATTATTATGTTTAAATCTTTAAAAAGTAAAAAAATAATAATAATAAAATCCAAAACCTTTGTATTTTCACAATTTTGTTTTGAAGTTAATGTTTTGAAGTTATATATATATATATATAGTTTACCAAATTTGAAGTTAATGTTTTGATATAGTTTTAGAAATTTTAAATATTTTGTCCAAAAAAAAAGTTAAAATCTTGCAAGTCAAATTGTAAATAATATCTGAGGAGGACAAATATTTTGTTTTTATATTAGTTTAACCTGTATTGTTCGTAATTTGAGACTCATCTAAAATAGTTAATATTTTTTAAAAAAACATTTATTCAAAAATAATAATAATAATTAGAAGGAAAAACATCAACTATCTCAATGTATATATACCCTAAAACCAATGAAAATGGCCAAAAAATCCAATTTTACATTTCAGGTCAGCTAAAGTTACATTGTTTACCTCTTCTCTTTACCCCTTTTGCTCCACATGTGAAGATTCAATGTTTTGGTCATTTAGATGAATTAACCACATTTTGTGATCATATAATGACACATCTTGCCTCGTGATGCCCAATCCTCAATCTTATTGCAGCAAGACCACGAGTAAGTAAATATTTAATTACTAAAACTAGTTTAATCACTTGGTTCAAATATGTTCTTCAATTGCTCCTCACATATTCAGAGACTAGCCTCAACAACATTGGTCTACAAGAAAATTTGAGAAATAAGTAGAATTAGAAAAATTATTAATTAATAGTTAATATAAACAAATTAACTAGAAGTAGAAATTACCAATATGATAACATTGGAACCGGTAATGGAATTAACCTCATCGACATGTCCTGAATAAATCAGATTGTCTACTAAAATGCGAGTAATTCTAATATACCAAGAGGAGTAATCCTCGATTACATCACTTCCATCAGCTATTGTTGGCATTTCATATGGAACATGATTGTATCAATTTTTCTAATAATAAATATGAGTCTGGTGATGTATCATCCAATTAATAGACATACTACACGTAATTAGCATTTGTGTAGTCAAGAGAGTTTACCTGAAACATGTTTCGAAATTGATTGATAAAGTCCAAATTGCCTAGTAACTCGATCAGGACAATGGAGCTCTTCAATTTCTCAACATATCAACGGTACATCAACACTCCATATGTTCCGGCCAACTAAATATCTCTCTGGAAGATATTTATAATCTCATTGTATGACATCTATGAAAACACTACAATATATATGTATATATATCTGTAGTCATATGAGAGGTGGCCTACTATCCATATACCAATGATCAGATAGAGGAGAGAGAGTTAATGTGTCAACTGCTGCATAGACATCCGTGGGTGTAAATTGGAAAGAGACAATTAACTCACAAGCCAAATGGGCTTGAGTCTGGGTTGGTGGACGTGAGCCCAAAATACTGGAGGCCTGTGGAGAAGAAGCAGACAGCCCAACCCAAGGAGCAGTTGGATAGGGGCGAGGTGGACTTAGCCAGGAAGCTTGTGGAGTGGACCAAGAGGAGGGTGAAGCCCACATCAAGGAGGAAGCACAAGGTGGAGGCTGAGTCCAGTGTTGTGGGTGAGATGGCAACCAACGAACAAAGATCATCCGGATCCGAGACCTAGAGAATTGAATGGGCGGATCGATTTCTATGTTGGTCCACCAAGTTGACGTCGGCCCCTGCCGGAGCAACCACCGTCGCGATGACCGGACCGTCCGCTAGAGTTGTTGTCTGAAGAATTATTAGAAGGATCCAAAGAAGTAACCAAGAAAGCAGATTGGTCCGACGGTGGATCAGATCATTTTAAACGAGTTGTTTCTTCCAAAACTAACATGGAACGAGCCTTATAAAATAAAGACAACGTGTCACCATGGTGGATTTGAGTACCTACATTAGCATAGACATCAGTTAATCTAGCAATTAACTGAAGGACCAACCGATCATTAGAAATAGGAGCGCCAACATTGGATAAATGATCCGCCAAGGATTTGAGATGCTAAGAGGAAGCGTCAACAAAATTATCCATATGAACGTTGAGAAATTCTTATTCAAGGTAAAGAGCTCGAGAATTTTTGTTGTTAGAACCAAAGATCAGAATTAGGAGCGAAAGACGACGAGGCCTTAGAAGAAGAGGTTGGAATTATGTGATCCAACACATGATAAGCTCGAGCATAAATTTTAGTAAGGTTAGACCACGTGATGTATTGACTAATTTGCAGATCCAAGGTAATCTTAATACAATTGGTAATATTAGAAACTGCAAGAGCAGTTTGAGCAAGAAGATGGAAAGATTTTTAGTCTTTTCCGCTGGACATTATATCAATTTTGAAAAAAAAAAGTATAAACTAAAAAAGAAAAAATAATAATAAGATAAAAAGAGAACCAAAATGTTAATTTAGTTCTCTGATACCATGAAAGAATATAATATGTTGATATTTTTTTATTAACAATGATAAATATATATACAATAGAGTCGTACATAAATGGTAGAAAAACAATTCAAGATCAAATCAAATCATATAAGATATACAAAGATAAATAAAAATAATATTAAAATAATAAGATGTAAGAGTTCCTACAAGCTGGTAAATATTCTCTTGACTCGTTTTGTAAACCCATAAATATTTTATACTTGTATAAGACTAACAATCTTTTTTGTTGACAAGTATGAATCGATCGCTTAGCAATCTTTTGTATAATCTATTAGGTTACCTCAATATGTAAATCATATTTATTTATACATAAAATTCTCTAGTTTTAAACAAAAAAAAACTTCATGTATTTGTAAAGTAAAAAACATTAAAATAAAACATTAATGTAAGGGACTAAATTTTATTTTCAAGAATTCATGCTCAATATAATGACAAATGAATATATAAATTCTTAAATATTACTACATGTCAACAATATATTATTACTTAGATATGTATTATTATCGAAATAAAAAATTGTGAAGGTATATTTTGAATATTTTCTATTTTGAGACAGTAGAAAATACATTATCTTGTTCAACAAATACATGAAATTAATTAAAGTCTTAGCAACAACCAACACAATCAAATCTTCTAATATATCAAACTATATTAAATGAGAAGCAAGGATATCAAAGGAATTAAAAACAAATGATAAGAACCAACTTAAAACATTGAAATTAAAATGAAAGAGTATTTCAAATTATTACAATAATTAAGAAAAAGTACTTCTGTTCAATATAAATAATATATAAATAAATATATATATATATATATATATATATATATATATATGTATGTATGTATATGTATATGTATATATTAAAATGCAAACAAATCATGAGCAAGAAATGTTATTTGAAAACCTTAATATTTTTAAGCCCTACAAACAACATCACTTATTTCACTATTGCTTCTCCTCTTCAGTTGGTTTTGGTTGCTCGACCTCGTCATCTAATGCAGCCTTCTGTTCAACTTTTCTACCATAATGCAATAGATAATTTTGTTGACATTGCACTGTCTCTCTGCTATAATTCTTTAAATTTTCAATCTTCCTCTTCACGGATTCTAAATCGTTGCTCATACTCTCAATTATTTCATATTTTTCTTTCTCAATGTTAATCAATTGTGCAATGAAATCTTTAGCCTCTTCTAGTTTTTCTCAAAGTTGGATAATGGGTCTGATCGATACAATATTTATCGAATTGTAACCTTATTTTGGGACTCAGCTAACTTAATAATGTTGAATATAGATAGCACTTTCTTGAAGAATGCTACTCATCATTTTGGTTGATATTTTTCATCAAGGGCTTGCGAATCGAAAGGCTTCTGAAATCAAATACAATTAAACACTTTCCTCTTGTAGTAATAAAAATTATATACTGTAATTTTTATATATTTTTAATTTACAATATAATATTTTTATTATATATATTATTTGTTTATATTCTAATACATAGTTTATCATCTAACATTCTCTTGTATATATTGTATTTATTTGTAATTATATTAAGAAATATTATTTAAAATTATTTAAATCTTTTGTTATAAAAATAAGTTAAAATGTTGCAAGTCAAATAGTAAATAATATCTTAGGACAAATATTTCTTTTTTATGTCAGTCTAACATGTCTTTTTGAAATTTACCTAAAATAATTAATATTTTAAAAATATATATTAATAATAATAAAAATTATGAAAAGGAAAAAAAAAATCAACTATCTCATTTATTTCAAACTTTATATAAACTCTATAACCAACTAAAACCAACGAAAATGGGAAAAAAATACATTTTTACATTTCATACGGCCAAAACTAAGCTTTTGTATTTTATTTTAATTTCAAAAGAATAATTAAAATTTTTATTTATCTATTTTCTTCTTTAAAAAATATATCTATGAAAAAACATACCAAAATCTTTAGGTCTTCAAATCTTTAATAACAATTGGACCTTTGATTCACATATCATCAAACAACATATTCTTAAACATTTTCATAATGTGTATTCAACACAACATTCCTTCTCAAAACTAGAACCTAAACTTTATTCCCATTCCTCATAACACTCACTATTTCTCAAAAAGAAATACAGCATGCTTTATTCTAGTTTAAACATCATAAAAGTCCTGAGCCTGGTGGACTGCATCCTTTTTTTCTTCAAACAAACCTGGAATCAAACACAACATCAAGTTAGTACAATGATCTTGAATTTATTTACCAATGTTAAAATGATTGATCATTTAAATAACACTTACATTTCCTTAATTCCTAAAAGTGACAATCATTATTCTATAAATGATTTCCGACTTATTAATTTATGTAACACTAGCTATAAGATTATTATTAAAATTCTAGCTTCTAGACTAAGAACAATTATGCCAAATCTTATTTCTCCTATGCAATCAGCCTGCTTACAGAAAACGTACTTCTGTTCAATACAATTATTGTGCAAGAAGTTCTTCATTTTTTTTAAACTTCTAAGACTAAAAAGTATCATATAGTCATTAAAATCGCTATGAAAAAAGTTTTTGATAGTTTGGAATGGTCATTTCTGTTAGGCCCACATATACCCACAAGGTTGGGCTTACGCCACACAACTCCACATTAGTATGATATTGTCCGCTTTGGGCCTAACCCTCACGGTTTTATTCTTGGGCAACATCCCAAAAGGCCTCATACTAATGGAGTTAGTGGAACTCTTATATGCTAGTCACCTCTAGCATTATCTTTTAGATGTGGGACATGGGTTGACACCCCAACAATTTCACTACAAGAAAATTTCATTTTAGCAACGGTCAGCCATCCTAAAATGACATTTGCGACGGATTTGCAACAAATATGACTGTCGCTAAAAACATTATTGCTAATAGCGACGGCGTTAAGATTCGATTTCTATTTGTGATAGATTTGTAACTATGTATGTCCGTCACCATTTGCAATTATGTACGCCCGTCACTTATGACTGAGAGGTAATGAATTCAAGACATGGTAGAAACGAAAATCGTCTCATAGAAATTTTAAATATATATATATATATAATAAATTACTCATGACTTCAACGTTTCAAATTATACCAAAATTAAATTAAAAAGGTAAAGGTAAATATGACAAATGAATATAAATTCTTAAATGTTATTACATATCAATAATATATCATTACTTAGATATTTATGTTATCAAAATAAAAAAACATAACCATGACATTATATTAAAAAAAAAAATTATTTTGAGAGAATTGAAAATAAGTTATCTTGATGAACGAGCACAAGAATTAAAGCCCTAACAATAATTAAAGTAATCAAATCTTCTAATATATCAAACTATATTAAATGAGAAGTAAAGATATCAAATAAATTAAAAGCAAGTGAAAAGAACCAACTTAAAATATAGAAATTAAAATGAAAGAGTATTTGGACATATTACATTAATTAAGAAAAAGTACTTATGTTCTACATAATACTTATAAAACAATGCAAATTGAAGATTTAAACTATAAATATATCCTAAAATGTAAACAAACGAAAAGGTAATATCCATAACAAAACATAAGCAAGAAATGTTATTTGAAAACCATAATATTTTTAAGTCCTTGAAACAACATCACTTATCTCACCATAATACAATATTTTCACTTATGATGTAAAGATAAGTAAGATTAGAATTCAATTCTAATTGGAGACTATTTGGAGCGTTGATATTCCCAATTTGATTAAAATATGAATTAGTACAAATATTTTGTCAAATAAATAAAATAAATAAAAGTAAAAAAAAAAAATTTTCCCCAAAATATTTGTAGTGTATATAAACAAAAAAGGAAAAGAAAACTTTAATATAAGTATCGTATATTCACTTCTTTAACCTTAATTTATGATTTGTTTCCATTTTTCAAAAAATGGTATATTCTCCTTTGACTCTTGATTGCTAACTAATTAGTTAATTAGTACCTACTACAAATATAATTCTATTATATAAAAATAAAAATATATATAGCTAAATCTTGTACTATATTACGCAATATTATATGAGTTAATTAAAATTAATCAAGTAACATTTAAAATAAATAAATATATATATATATATAATATATATAATATATTCTAAATAGAATTACCTTAAAAATTCAAAGGAGAAAATATTGTCAACAAATACAAAAAAAAAAAAGAAAATAAAAAGAGATACATTGAATGTGAATACTAATACGGTTAGCAACTATTTTTTATATTTATAAAATTGAAATTAACTTTAAAAAATATATATTATTGGAAAAAGGGAATAAAACAAAAAAATATTTTATAATTAATACATTAAGTGTAGAACAACAAAAAAACAGCTGACAATGATAAAATTGGCAAATATGGAGAGAAAAAGATGGCAACAACTGTTTCACATATTTTCAACATAGAGATTTTGGAAATGTTGTCCCACAAAATTAATTACCAAATAAAATAAAATATCAAAAAATAAAAAAGGTGAAAGCACAAAATTTCAAATTAGATAAGTGATGTTTATTTTTTAAAAAAATAAGTGATGTTGTATTATTTCAAATAAAGGTAAACAACATCACTTATTTCAAACATCACTTCAGTTGGTTTTGGTTGCTAGACGTAGTCGTCTAATGCATCCTTTTGTTCAATCTTCCTGGCATAATACAATAGATAATTTTTATGACATTGCACTGCCTCTCTGTTACAATTTTTTAACTTTTCAATTTTTCTCTTTACGGATTCTAAATCGTTGCTAATACTCTCAATTATTTCAAAATTTTCTTTCTCAAAGTTAATCAACTTTACAATGGGATCTTTAGCTTGCTCTTCTAGTTTCTTCTCAAGGTTGAATAATGGGTTTGGACGATACAATATTTCTCGAATTGTAGCCTTATTGTGGGACTCAAGTAACTCAATATTCTATTTCCAATCCTTTAAATATTTTTTTCATAACAATGTACGGATATGGATAACACTTTTTTGAAAGATTTTGTTCATAATTTTGATTGATATTTCTCATCAAGGGCTTGCAAATCGGAAGGCTTTTGAAATCAAATACCGAAGGATTGTCATCATCCATGACCTTCGGGACCTGGTGGTATCATTCATTTCTTGGGGTGTTTTTCCTTTCTTTTTGTTGTTCATGATTTCTTGCAAAATATAGGAAAGAAAAATAAACTTTATAAATTCTAATAATAATGTTATCTTAATTTAAAACATAGGTTTGGAAAAATGTAAGGCCTTTAGTATCATACTTCTAAATTATTTCCATATAAAAACTCACGTTATCTTTATTCATAAGGTATTCTTTTGTAAGGCCTTTAGAAAGACTAAGGCCCAGATCTTTGGGCTTTGAGATTTTCGGCGCAACGAAATTAATTTATTAATATTTTTAATTCAACCATACAATATGGATTCTCACCCGAGAGACACGGTTTCGAGTCCCTGCAACGGAATTTGTAATTTACTTTGTTTTTTCTTTTTGCTAGATATATATATATATATAAATTATTAATTTATCATTGCTATCATTTTTTTTTGTGCTTGATATATATATATATATATATATATACCTGCAACGGAATTTGTAATTTACTTTTTTTTTCTTTTTCCTGGATATATATATATATATTTATTATTGCTATCAATTAAATAGAAGAATATTATTTTTTTAAAATAAAAGATAATTTTAAGATATTTTTATTTTTATATCGAACTCATTACTTTTTTTTACTTGATATATATATATATATCAATTATTATCAATTAAATAGAAGAATATTATTATTATTATTTTTTTAAAAAAGATAATTTTAAAATATTTTTATTTTTATATCGTGACTTTGAAAAGTCATAAATGAAACTATTATAAACTAAATTATATTTTTTTCTAAGAAAAAAAGACAAATATATATTATATATAACTTGTAAATTATAAATAAAAAAGTTATAATTGACTGTTATAAATATATTTATTTTGCCGTTGGCTAGGTATTGTGGCTAATCTCCAAGTTGTACTAATAATTAATATGGACAAATTATTTTAGTGCAAAAAAGTTTAAAGGGATAAGGATAAAAGGTTTAGTCTTATTTTAGTGCTTTGATACGGCACTGGCACCGGCACCGGCATATAAAAATGCTTATAAGATGTTATTTTGCTTTGATCTTCTTTGTTTTTGTTGAATCCCAAAAAAAAACAAAAAAACAAACAAACCATCATATATATAATATATATATATATATATATATATATAGTCTTGAGAAGTAAAGTTATTTATGAAAACAATAATGTAGAAAAGAAATGTGATATTATTTTATAGATTTTTTACCAAATTTGCTGTTAGGACGCTGTCCTTTAAACTTTACAATGCACTGTGCTTCTGTATGTATGTGTATACTTATAGCTTTCTTTTTGTGCTTAGTTATTATGTTTTTTTTATTAATTAAAAAAATTGTACAATTAAACACTTTCCTTTTATACTAATAAAAATTTCTATATATGGTTTATATTTTAATTATGATCTAACATTCATTGTATATATCAATTTTATATTTTTTGTATTAAGTGTATCAAAATTATTATATATATATATATATATATATTCTTATCTCTATAATATGACAAATTTAAAATACGTATATAATATATTATAATAAATACATTTTCGATTTTTTTAATGAATTAAAGAAAATACATAAAACAAGTAAATTAGATAAAGATTATGTAAGGAAAAGTGTAGATTTATTAGATGGAAAAACAAATATCTGTTGATCTAAACCCTAACCAAAAGCTTGTTATCCCCAAAGTTCATCAACAAATTCTCACATAAACAAACAAAAAAAAAAATTTAAATTAAAAAAAAGAAAGAGTAAAACATACCTTTGGAAAGAAGACTAAAGTAGAGAGAAATGCTTATAAGATCTTCTTTGCTTTGCTATTCTTCTTTTTTGGTTTTTTTTTTTTTAATTTTTTGCTATTCTTCTTTTTTATTGAATATGAAAAAAGACTAAAACATCATATTTATAGCTTTGAGAAGTAATGCTATTTAATAAAACAATAATGCAGAAAAGAAATGTAATATTATTTCATAGATTTTTTACCAAATTTGCTGTTAGGACGTCTCCTTTAAGCTTTACAATGCATTATTCTTCTCTATGTATGTGTATATTATAGTTTTTCCTTTTATGCTTACTTATTATGTTTTTTTTTAATTAAAAAAAATAGTACAATTAAACACTTTCCTTTTATACTAATAAATTTTTTATATATGATTTATATTTTGATTATAACCTAATGTTCATTGTATATATCATTTTTATATTTTTTGTAGTAAGTGTATCAAAAATTATTATATAATAGCGTAAATCTATAAGTATCATTCTCCAATTATTAATTTTTAGAACAAGAAAAATGAAAAAAAAAAAAACAAAGGATCACAAAATAATAAATAAAGTACATAATGTATTTATTATACAAAATAATTTTTTTTTTTTTTTTTTTTGGTTTTATACATTTTGCAATGGAGTCCATGCACCACATTACTTAGATCCTTAGGTTTTTTTTTTTTTTTAGGTTTATTGGTGTTGGTCCTTTTTTTAACAAATAAAAAACTTTAATATCGAACTTTTTATAAGAAATTAGGTGCATAACTCTATTTTTAATTCTAAAATGTTTAACCTAAGAATTATAATCTGGCAAGTCAAATTAAAAATGATAGCTAACGTGGATAAATTTTCTCCTTTCAAGACGGTCGAGTTGGCCTTGTTTCTACACAATTTAAAAATGATAAATGTACATTTCACTTTAAAAAATAATATAAAAATCTTTAATACTTAAATAAATAATTATTATTCACTACAAAAAATATTATTATGTGTATCAAAACTCTTCGCCAATATTGAATAATCCCACCTTGAAATATTGAATAAGGATTACATGAAAGTTTTTTATTTTTTGAAAATGCTAAAGTTAATTCGAAAGACGCAAATAAGCTGATAAAGAGCTCTACTAACTTAAGCAAGGTAACAAGTTTTCAATACCAATGCCCTCCTCCATGGTTTCTCTAACACTACTATATTGACTCATCCCATGGAATATCTACTATTGGGCAAGTTGCAGGGTCAACTTCCATGCTCTTGAGTTGTATTACATCTATCATACTTAGGTCATCAGTGACATCTTCCTCAGCTTTCCCAATGTACAATTCCCATTTGAGTTCAGGGTTTCGGATGATGTCCACAAAGGACTACCACCCCAAGCAGCGGCACCATGTTTAGCATCCATTTCCTCTTGCACAACAACCTCCATTTCCTCATCACAAGACATTTATGTATGATTCATTTTGTTTATACTGCTTCAAATTCTACGAAATTGGTCAATTTCTCCAGTCGAGAATCGTGATTCAGGCAGAGCATTTATTTCTAAGAATTTAATCTCTAATCCATATATGCACATGTTTAAAATTTGAGTTAAAAGCTTTCCTAACTTAAGTAAGACCAATCGGCTAAAACAAAAATGAGTATAAATATAAATTGACTTAAATTTAACCAATTTTGAAATTTGGTTATTCCCAGCTCTTTATCATAGAATGTAGATTCAAAGCTCAACTAATAAACTTTAAGGTGTGAAGGGAATTTTCAAGGTGAACTAGACCATACATTAATACTTAACATCTAATGTACTCAATTGCAAATATTTCTCTTTTTAGTATTTCAAAAACTAATTAAGTCATGAGGCCATTTGGATTGCTGAATACAAACTTTTATTCTTTCAGGTTCCTGGTTTACAAATAAGTTATCCTAAAAACTGTAAATTACAATTTTCCTGCAATTCAATTTGCAAAGGATTCATGTTACAGATTCAAAATTCATAAAAAAAATTTGGAAAAATCTCACTCTCTTGCATTTCAATTTCCCCTCTTCATTGATTTCCAACCCACTCTAGTTATTCCTTTCCATAAGTTCCCCATCAGCCATGGGAGATTCTGAAATAAGTTCTGTGAGAGTTGAAGAAACAGAAACTTTTATTAGAAGGAAATCTAGTTAATTGATTGATGCTTAGATATCTCTTTCCTCTTAGACCTAGTACTTAGGTTGATCATGGCTAGAATGGTTGTTTTACACCTGTGCTCGCCTGATGTTGATAAATACATAAATGAAACTACTTTTGTGAAATGAGGGATACAAAGTTCTTTTATAGACTCCTAATGTTGAACTGTGAAGCAAGCAATTCTATGTGATGAAGCCTGAAGGTTATCTTTTGAATCATCATCATGATTTTATCTTATGAGATCTCAAAAGGGATTGTACCATGAATTGTGTGTATTTCTTGGTTTTCCTTTAATGAAGCTTTGTGTGCATTGGATACTCCAAGTAGAGTTAGATTTATTTTTTATCACATTGTATTTTTGTTAGATTTGATACTCCCAAGTATAGTTGGAATTAGACTTTTGTTGCATTAGATACTCCATGTATAGTTGAAATTATGTTTTTGTTGGGTTCTATACTCCATGTATAGTTTGAATTGTTTTTATCACATTGTGTTTTTGTTGGATTGGGATATTTCATGTATAGTTGAAATTATTTTTTATCAAATTATGTTTTAGTTGGATTGGATACTCCAAGTATAGTTGGAATTATTTTTTATCATATTAGGTTTGATACTCCATGTATAGTTGGAATTATTTTTCATCTATTTTTGTTGGATTAGATCCTTCATGTATAGATGGAGTTATTTCTTAAACTAGTTCTTGATGAAATTTTCTTATCTCTTTTGCGTAATACAGCGACATGAAAATTGAGAAAATTTTGAATATACCAACTTGTTTCACCGTTTGCATGTATTTCAATCTGGGCCGATAAAAGGTGAGTTTATCAATGAGTGCTCCAAGAAGGCACTGATAATATTATCTTCTCTATTTAATATCATGATTAGTATTTACAATTATTTTATACATATAGTTACTATTTTTTACTAACATCGTCTTAATATTTTGATAATACATTTTCGAACGGCGTTAATCGACATAAAGAGCATTATTCACAAGTTTTTTTATCATTGGGCTCCATCGAGAGTTCTGCCATTCCTGATGATAAACAATTGTTTATTGAGGGATGTGGTGGTTTCAAGAAAGGTCGATGCAATAATACTTAGAATATTTTTAATATTAGGATACTACTATATATTTATTATTATTACAATGACATTTTAAAATATTTTATTATTTGGACTTTATATAATATATATATATATATATATGTATTTAAAATTTTATGTATTTAATAAAAAAATTATATATATATATATATAATTAAAAATAAAAAATAATCAAAATAAATCCGTCGCAAATTAGTTGCAAAATAGGGACGGATTTGACCGTCGCAAATTTGTCGCTATTTGTGACGGATTATGTTTGTCGTTGCAATCAGCGACGAATATATTGCGACGGCCAAATTCGTCGCAAATCCGTTACAAAATAGCGACGCCTAAATGTCGTCGCAAATCCATTGCAAAATAGCGACGGATTTGACCGTCGCAAATTCGTTGCTATTTTTGACGAATTCTGTGTGCTGTCGCAATCAACGGCGAAGATATTGCGATAACCAAATCCGTCGCTAATCCGTCACAATAGTCGAATTGCGACGGATTTGCAACGGATTTGATCGTTGCAAAAATTGATTTTTCTAGTAGTAAAATGTGAAATGTGATATTCTTACCATAATAAATTTTATCAATTCTGAAGTTAACGTTTTCCTTTTACTTTACAAGCTATTATCCTTAGATTTGTATGTATGTGAATACATTTATTTTTCCTTTTGTTTGCTATGATATTCTTTCCTTTTCTTTTATAATTGAAAATTTGATATAATTACGCAATTTTGTTTTCTTTTTACTAATAAAAATTTGGTAGACAACTTTTATATAAAAACCCTAATTTACATTTTTTATTCAAGTGTCGCATGCTCATCAATATATCATAACACTCTAAATAATAACTAAAATTTGAAATTAAAATTATAACATTCTTTTTTTATTGTTTATTTGGGCCAAAATCCCAAATGGTACGGAGATTTAAATTTTATTTATTATTATCATATATTCTAATCAGCTAATTTATCATATTCAAAATAAAATTATACTTAAAAAAGTGAATATCCTCATCAATTAATTTATCAAAATGTTCTTCATCCACTTCTTACATAAACAAAAAAGAGTAAAACATACCTACGAGGAAATAGAGGGAAGTGCTTATGCAATCTTCTTTTGCTTGCTCTTCTTCTTGTCATTGCATCTGAAAAAAAATTAAGAACTATAGTAAGATTTTCATTCGAATGAAAGTTAAACTCTATAAATACAATTTGATAGCCAAATCTAAACTAGTGATGGTTCGAAAAACCAAATTCTTAATATATATAACAAGCATTATTTTTTTAATTCGATCCCAATTATTCTTCTCTCTTGTGTATATATATATACTTTGTTTTCAATATTTTATAATTCAACACATTTCAATATTGTTAAATGGTTAGATTACCTTTTACAAAACAAGAAAAATAGAATTTTTATTACCTACATTCATAAATAATACTGTTTACTACTTGTGATATAATGTAATAAACTAAATTATTTATAATATTAGTAACAAATTTGTAATATTACTATCTCTAATGATCCACATAAATATTGTCTCTTTATTAAAAGAAAAAATAATTTTTTTTAAAGAAGAAAAAACAAAATTAACCAACAAAACAAAAGATTACAATTAATATGTTTGACTAATGTCATATTTTCTCATATTTATTTGTCCTAAAAAAAAGTTAAATTTTTTTTCCCAATATCTCTTTGTAGTTAATCTTACACTTGTTTGTGGAACTCTTATAAGTCAACTATTCGTAATTTACAAATATAACTTATTGATATTCAAATTTTCAAATATTATATTTAAAATTTAAAATTTATTTTAAATCATAAACTCTAATAAATAAGTTAGATTAAGTTTTAAAAATAAGGAAAGTAGAATCTTTATTACAATCATTCATAAATAATGTTGTTTAAGATATGATGTAATAAACTATATTATTTATATTTTAAAATGTTTTTATAAAAAAATATTTTTATATTTTTTAAAATTGAGATATTTGAACTAAAATTATTATGTTTAAATTTGGAAAAAGTAAACAAAAAATTATAATAAAATCCAAAACCTTTGTATTATTATAATTTTGTATTTAAATGGTACACTTATTCAAACTAAAATTAATTTTTAACCGATTTAAAAGTAATTTTTACTTTTTATTTCGTTATTTTATCAAATTTGTGACAAGGAACAAAATTCAGGAATTGTTCAATTAAATCTATTAGGTGTGTAGCGTATGTATCAAAATCCTTCGCCAATATAAGATTTAATGATGAGTGAAAATTGGCTTTGGTTTAATTCAAGAATAGCAATTAAAATCAAAACTAATTATCATCCTTGAAACTACTTTTATATATATATTAAAAAATATTTGACAACATATTCTTGTATCTATCTGTATGTATGTGTATACATAGTTTTCCTTTTCTACCCAGAGATGTTCTTCCTTTCTTGTTTTTACCGCTAATACAATTAAACACTTTTCTCTTGTAATAATAAAAATTCTATACTGTAACTTTTATATATATTTTATTTACAATATAACATTGTTATTGTATATATTGTACTTATTTGTAATTATATTTAAGAAATATTATTTAAACCCATAATCCATATATATATATATATATTTTTTTTTTTAAAATCTTTTGTCCAAAAAAAATTTTAAATCTTGCAAATCAAATTGTAAATAATATTGAAGACGACAAATATTTCTTATGTCTAACATGTCTTTTTTAGACTCACCTAAAATATATAATATCTTTAAAAATATTAATAATAATAATAATAATAATTTAAAAAAATCAACTAAACTAAGTTTTTGTATTCTATTTTAATTTCAAAAAAAAATAATTAAAAATTTTATTTATCTATTTTCTACTTGAAAAAAAATTTCTATGGAAGAACATACACTTTTTGTCCCCTATGGTTAGGAATGGAATGAAAAAAATAAGTGGGGGGGGGGGGGTGGGAAGAATGATAAGTTAATTTCTTTGTAAATAAATCCATGATTGTTTGTGTATATTAACTATAAGATTGTTTTAAAAATATATATATATAAAAAAAAGTATAATAAATTAGTACAACATTCACTTATAATTCAAAAAGTTATAAATATTAAATACAACAAGACAAAAAAAATTTAAATATTAAAAGAAATAAATGTAAAATAAAATGTTTTTTAGATTTTCCTTGTTAGTTAAAATTTCACATTTGATAGTTTTTGATAAAAATGACATATTTTTTAATTTAAACATTGTGATTAGTTCGTTTTTTAAAGTTTATGTAAAACATAACATTCTTGCATTCGTAAAAGATAAAATTAATAAATACAAAATTTATATTGCATTTGTTACATGTGTTTTAATTTTACGGGATGACAAAAAAAATGGGAACAACCAT
Source organism: Asclepias syriaca (assembly GCA_027405835.1). Lineage (NCBI taxonomy): Eukaryota > Viridiplantae > Streptophyta > Magnoliopsida > Gentianales > Apocynaceae > Asclepias > Asclepias syriaca. Next base: position 17,271 of record JAPHNG010000649.1, read on the forward strand.
ATTAAGAAAAAAATGTGGGCTATTTATATCAATTATTCCACGTCGGCCTTTTTAAGAATGGGTAATGTTCTAATCTAAGCGGTTCCAATGGATCTTGGAACATTGGGCTAAACAATTTTACTGGGCTGATTTTGGCACGTACCTTTCTTGCCCATTAAAACTAAGATGGATATGACCCAACAGAATCAATATATCTACCTTGAATAGATCTTACTTTCGTAACATTTTTTTAGGAATCTAGTAGCTTGAGATAATCGGTAAACCAACTCGTAAATGTTTCTTTCAAGACATATAATTGAGGGTTCAAATCTCCAAGGTGAATTATGTGGGATAATTTTGGGTTAGATCCTAACCTCAAAATCCATATATCCTTCAAGAAATTCATGGGACCAAATCATAATTGAGGGTTCGAATCTCCTAGGTAAATTATGTGGGATAATTTTGGGTCAGATTCTAATATATAATTTTGGGATAATTAGCAACTATTTTATATATATATATAATTGAAATTAACTTTAAATATATATATATATATTATTGGAAAAAGGAAATAAAACAAAAAAATATTTTATAATTATAAATTAAGTGTAGTACAACAGAAAAACAATGATAATATTGGCAAATATGGAGAGAGAAAAGATGGCAACAACTGTTTCACATATTTTCAACGTGGAGATTTTATAAATGTTGTCCCACAAAATTAATTACCAAATAAAATAAAATATCAAAAAATAAAAAAGGTAAAAGAATAAAATTTTAAATTAGATAAGTGATGTTTACTTTTTAAAAAATAAGTGATGTTGTATTATTTCAAATAAGTTAAACAACATCACTTATTTCAAATAACATCACTTCAGTTGGTTTTGGTTACTTGACATAGTCGTCTAATGCAGCCTTCTGTTCAATCTTTTTGACATAATACAATAGAGAATTTTTATGATATTGCATTGCCTCTCTGCTATAATCCTTTAAATTTTCAATTTTCCTCTTCACGGATTATAAATTATTGCTCATACTCTCAATTATTTCAAAATTTTCTTTCTCAAAGTTAATTAACTTAATTAAATTTTCTAATAATAATGTTATCTTAATTTAAAACATACGTTTGGAAAAATGTAAGGCCATTAGTATCATACTTCTAAATTCTTTCCATATAAAAACTCACGTTATCTTTGTTCATAAGGTATTCTTTTGTAAGGCCTTTAGAAAGACTAAGGCCCAAATCTTTGGGCCTTGTTATTCTCGGCCCAACTAAATTAATATCCTTTGTAGTCTAGTTGCTTAAGATATTTGGTGAGAGACCTGTGTTCAAGTACTCGCAATTGAATTTGTAATTTTCTTTTTTTGCTTGATATATATATATAAATTTATCATTGCTATCAATTAAATAGAAGAATATTAAAAAAAAAAGAAGAAGAAGATAATTTTAAGATATTTTTATTTTTATATCAAACTCATGAATTTTTTTACTTTATATATATATATATATATTAATTATTAATTTATCATTGCTATCATATATTTTTTCCCTATCATTTTTTTTGTGCTTGACATATATATATATATATATATATATATATATATATATATATATATATATGTATATAAATTTATCATTGTTATCAATTAAATAGAAGAATATTAAAAAAAGAAGAAGATAATTTTAAGATATTTTTATCTTTATATCGAACTCATGACATTGAAAAGTCATAAATGAGAATATTATAAACTAAATTACACTTTTATTTTAAAAAAAAGACAAATATATATTATATATAACTTGTAAATTATAAATAAAAAAATATAGTTGACTGTTATAAATATATCCGTTTTGGAGTTTGCTAGGTATATGTGGCTAATCTCCAAGTTGTACTAATAAGACAAATTATTTTAGTGCAAAAAGTTTAAAGCATAGAAAAATGCTTATAAGATCTTATTTTGCTTTGATCTTCTACGTTTTTGTTGAATTCCAATAAAAATCAAAGCATCATATATATATATATATATATATATATTGAGAAGTAAAGCTATTTATGAAAACAATAATATTGAAAAGAAATGTAGAAAAGATGGCATTATACAAAATAATATTTTATTTTTTATTTGGTTTTATACATTTTGCAATGGAGTGCATGCAACACATTTGAAGAAAAAACACATTAGCTTCTTTTTTTCTTCTTTTTTGTTTTCCTTTTTTTAGATTTATTGGTGTTGATCCTATTTTTTAACAAATAAAAGAATTAGATATTGAACTTTTTATAAGAAATTAGGTGCATTAATTTATTTTTAATTTTAAAACTTGACCAAAGAATTACAATATGGTAAGTCAAATTTAAAATGAAAGCTGACGTGGATAAATCTCCTCTTTTCAAGACGGTAGAACTGACCTTATTTCTAGAGTATATTATTGTATGTATCAAAACTCTTTGTCAACATGAATGATTGAAATGTTGTTTTAGATTTTGGTTTCTTACATAATTCCACCTTAAAATATTGAATAAGGATTACATGAAAGTTTTTTTTTTTTTTTTGAAAATGTTAATGTTAATCTGAAAGGAGCAATGAGCTAATCAGGAGCTTTCTTAACTTAAGTAAGGTCATGAATTTTCAGTACCAATGCCCTCCTCCATTTTTCAATCCATTGTCGAAGTTCCCAATTCACAATTTTCAATCCAATGCCGCATTCTCATCAATGGACCATAACACTAAAGAATAACCAAAACTTTAAACTAGAATTTTAACATTCCTTTTCATTGTTTATTTGGGGAAAAATCCAAATTGGTATTAAGATATAAGGTTTTTTTTTTTAATAATCAGATATCTTTATCGACTAATTTATCAGATCCAAAAACAAAATAAAAATGTATCCGAGAAAGTAGATATCATCATTGACTAATCTATTAGGGAAATGTTGGTGATAAGTTGATCATCAACTTCTTACATAAAGAAAGAAAAGTAAAACATATCTATGAGGAAGTAGAGAGAAATGCTTATGCAATCTTCTTTTGCTTTGCTCTCCTTCTTGTTGTTGCATCTGAAAAAATATTAAACCATCAACTCTTTATATATAATGTACTAAGAAGTTACCATAATAAATGTTATGAATTTTGATGTTAGTGTTTTTCCTTTAGCTTTATAAGGTATTATTGTTCCCTTTTTAGAAGAGAATTTATTTATCTGAATAATGACATGAAAATACCATGTGTAAATTGTTATTGGCTGCCATATTTGGAGTGTCAAATGATCTTTGTCACGAGAATAATAACTTTCTTGAGAGTGAGTCCCATAGCGGTTTCTGTCGAACAAAAAGGGATTATAGACTTTTTGCCGTTATTCAATTTTTCCTTTAGATAGACATTCCCCAGTAGATTATTCGTTTTGGGACCTATTAGTATTATTATCGTTTGCAAGGTGAAATATGAGATATACCCCACTCCCTATGTAGTTCAATCTCTTATTCATAGGGGTATACATTTTGTTTTTAATCGATGTACAAAACATTATCTCTTATTCATTCCTCGCAGTACTTTGAATACTTCTTGTTTGACTTGCCACGTGTCTTATTTGACATGTTGACTGGCCACGTGTACTAATTTTCTTTCATTTTTAATGCATATTAGACCAATAAACTTAATTAAATCACTTTAATAAAGCTTAATAAAATATGATAACCTTAAATATGTAATTGACACATGTTAGCCCATATGATTTATTAAAATAAATCTAACAATATTCACCTGTTAGTTAGCGCGTAAGGTTTGGTCTCATTCTCATTATCTTTTCTTAATTTAAGGAATATAAACTTTACCATGGAAGTGTTGAATTTGTTAAAGCCTTGGCCTTACTCTATGCAATCCAATGTTGGGTTTATCATAATGTGTTTAAACATGTCAAATTGCGTGGTGATTGCCAGGTGTTAATTCATAATCTATAATCTTGAGCACAAAATTTTACTTCTACAAATCATTTAGTTGAGCTAATTCGCTGTGTTTTGGTTGCTTTTGATAATTTTTCTCTTAAGTTTATTCTCCGGAATCATAATATACCGACTCATTTATTAGCTATTATTGGTCTTTAACTCACAAATCTTTCAGGATTGGTTTGTTCATTTCCCAAATGTTTCATCTTGGACTTTTAGAGAATAATTTAATATAATATTATTTTCCTTTAAAAAAATTAATAATTAATGTACTTAAAACAAATAAAATATGTACAAGAAAAAGAGGAAAGAATTGGTGTCCAATTTCGCTCAAAAGATCTTCGAAAATATATGTATATATATATATATATATATATTTCATAATAGCATATATAAATTTTCAAATACATAATATATTTATTATTTATTTCTTTTAAAAACTGTACTTAATTAAACTAATTTATCAACTCTTTGCACGTATTTTTAAGATATATTAGTTATTTCATATTAAGTTTTTAAGTTCAATCTTATTTTAACTTTTGTTCATCTTTAAGTTATTATATATTAGTTTTAAAAATTTATATTATTTTGAATTTTATTAAAAATTTTCTATTCAAATTTTTTTATTATAATATTCGATTATTCATAAATTTATCCATTATTTTTAAAGTTTAATTTCTCGAATTTTTTTATTAAAGGTATTACAATTTTTTTCGAGGATTTTTATTTAAAGTAATAATAATTTTTCTTTTGTTTTTTTCTTGTTCATTTAATTTTTTAAGTTATGTAAATTCTTTTATATTTTTTACATCTATTTTTAAATTTATTTTAATAAGAATAGTAAGTGAAATATACACTAATTATTTAAAAGCAATTGAATAATTATGTATTATTATTTTAATAAAAAATATAATATATTTTTTTTCAAAATTTTGAGGCGCTTTGTGTCAAATTTATAATTTTTTAAAATTAGAAGTGAGACTCTTCTCAAATAATTATATTTTTTATATAATTTTTGATTAGATAAACATCCAAGAAATATATATAAAAACATGCCAATAAATATCTAAATAAAATTATTATTTATCATAAAATTTGTCTTTTTTTTAAACCAAAAATTTGTCAATTTATATATATATTATATTTAAAAATTTTAAATGTTATTTTTTGAGGGAAATTTTTTTCAAATTAATAATTTAGTATTAGGATATATATATATTTTATATTTAAAAATTTTAAATGTTATTTTTTGAGGGAAATGTTTTTCGAATTAATAATTTAGTATTAGGACAAATCCATCAAACTGTATGGAGTGGGCCGAATTGATAGGAAAAAGTGAGAAATTGCTATTACAAACAACGGTTACCGGAGGTTTTTTTCCATCTAAAGAAAAATTATTACGTAATTAATTCTTCATTAACTGTTTGACGTTTTTTTTTTAAACTATTCGACGTGGGATTTAGGCTAACAAGGAAATTCTAAAAGTATTTTCTCACATTTATTTATTTATAAATTTTGAGGTTTTTTCTCCATTATATTTAAAATTCACAATTTCTTTTATTATAAATAGCTTTAAAATTTATTAATTATTGAGAGAAGAATGAATTTGAAAATTTTAAATTAAATATGAATTAAATTATGAAAATAAAATATAACTAATTTGAATAATAAAAAATTGTTAAGAAGCTAAATCCAAAATTATCTTAACAATGTATTATATTTTATTTATATGTAACATATATATATATATATATATATAAAGTATTTTCAAGGATGGAAATAGGAAATGTGATTTTAAATGTTATGTTATCTTTGGTTCAATCTTATTTTATCTTATTTTTACTAATAAATTTTTATTAGTAAAAAAAAATTGTTTAATTATATTAAATTTTCAATTATGAAAAAAAGAAAAAAAGAAAGAATATCTTAACAAACAAAAAGAAAAATAAATGTATTCACATACATACAAATCCAAGAATAATAGCTTGTAAAGCAAAAGGAAAAGTTAGGTTCAAAATTGGTAATTAATTGAAGCAAAATAAAAAGCTGAATCCAACCATCACTATCTCAAATAATATTAATTTCCATTCCAAAAACATAACAGGAGAACCATTAAATCTTCTAATATATTAAACCATAATTAAAATGTAAACGAAGCACAAGAATGTCTTACACCTGTTTGTAGAACTCTTATAAGTCAACTATTTATAATTTACCAATATAATTTACTAATATTCAAATATTCAAACATTATATTTAAAATTTAAAATTTATTAGATATCATAATTTATAATAAATAAGTTAAATTATATTTTTAAAACAAGAAAAGTAGAATCTTTATTACCAACATTCATAAATAATGTTGTTTAAGATATGATGTAAAAAACTAAATTATTTATATTTTGCAATTTTTTTATAAAAAATCATTTCTATATTTTTTAAAAATTGAGATATTTGAACTAAAATTATTATGTTTAAATTTGAAAAAAAGTAAAAAAAGAAAAAGAAAGAGAAAAATCCTTCACCATTGTATTTTCACAATTTTGTTTCTAAATAGTCCACTGATTCAACCAGAAAAATAATTTCTAACGGATTCAAAAGTAATTTTTAATTTTTATTTCATTATTTTGTCAAATTTGTGAAGTGTATGTATCAAATTTACTCAATTAAATCCATTAGGTGTGAAGTGTATGTATCAAAATCCTTCACCAATATAAGATTTAATGAGGAGTGAAAATTGACTTTAGTTTAATTTAATAATAGCAATTAAAATCAAAACTCATTCTCATGCTTGAAACTACTTACTTTAATTTTATATATATATATATAAATATATATTATATATATATTATAATATTTTATTTTTTTAAATCTTTTGTCCAAAAAAATTTAAATCTTGCAAATCAAATCGTAAATAATATTTGAGGTGGAAAAATATTTTTTTTATATTCGTTTATCATGTCTTGTTCATAATTTGAGATTCATCTAAAATACTTAATAATTTTTTTAAATAAAATATTAATGAAAAATAATAATAATAATTAGAAGAAAAAATATCAACTATCTCAAGGTATATATACCCTAAAACCAATGAAAATGGTCAAAACAAATTCATCTTTACATTTGAAGTCCGCTGAAATTACATTGTTTACCTCTCTCTTTACCCCTTTTGCTCCACACGTGAAGATTCGATTATTTGGTCGTTTAGATGGATTAACCACATTTTGTGATCATGTAACAACACATCTTGCCTCGTGATGTCTAATCTTCGATCCTATTGCACCAAGATCACGAGTAAGTAAATATTTAATTCGACTAAAACTAGTTTAATCACTTGGTTTATATATGTTCTTCAACTGCTCCTCACATATTTGGAGACTAGCCTCAACAACATTGGTCTACAAGCAAAATTGAGAAAGAAGTAGAAATTTAAAAAATCATTAATTAATAGTTAATATAAATAAATTAACTAGAAGTAGAAATTATGAATATGACAACACTGGAACCGGTAATGGAATAGATCTCATCGACATGCCCTCTATAAATAAAAAAGCCTACTAAAATGCCAGTAATTCTAATATACCTAGAGCAGTAATCCTCGATTACATCACTTTCATCAACCGTTGTTGGTATTTCAAAAACAACATGATTGTATAAATTTTCCTAATGATAAAGATGAGTCAGGTGATGTATCATCCAATCAATAGACATACTACACGTAATTAGCATTTGTGTCGTCGAGAGATTTTATCGAAAACATGTTTCAGAATTGATTGAAAAAGTCTAAATTGCCTAGCAACTCGATCAGGAA
>JAPHNG010000650.1:0-107554 GCA_027405835.1 Asclepias syriaca
TAAAGCATGCTGTATTTCTTTTTGAGAAATTGTGAGGAATGGGAATCAAGTTCAGGTTCTAGTTTTGAGGAATGTTGTGTTGAATGCACATTATGAAAATGTTTAAAAATATGTTGTTTGATTATATGTGAATCAAAGGTCCAATTGTTATTAAAGATTTGAAGACCTAAAGATTTTGGTATGTTTTTTCATAGATTTATTTTTTTAAAGAAGAAAATACATAAATAAAAATTTTAATTATTTGTTTGAAATTAAAATAAAATACAAAAGCTTAGTTTTGGCCGTATGAAATGTAAAAATAGGTTTTTTTTTTATTTGCCATTTTCGTTGGGTTTAGTTGGTTATAGGGTATATATAAACTTTGAAATAAATGAGATAGTTGATTTTTTTTTCTTTTTCATTATTATTATTATTATTATATATTTTTAAAATATTAATTATTTTAGGTGAATTTCGAAAAGACATGTTAGACTAACATTAAAAAGAAATATTTATCCTCAAATATTATTTACAATTTGACTTACAAGATTTTAACTTTTTTTTTAACAAAAAATTTAAATAATTTTAAATAATATTTCTTAATATAGTTATAAATAAATACAATATATACAAGAGAATGTTAGATGATAAACTATGTATTAGAATATAAACTAATAATTACAAATAATTTCTCACTTGTTTTTAATTCCTTTGATATCCTTGCTTCTCATTTAATATAGTTTGATATATTAGAAGATTTGATTGTGTTGGTTGTTGCTAAGACCTTAATTAATTTTCTGTATTTGTTGAACAAGATAATGTATTTTCAACGGTTTCAAAATAGAAAACAATCAAAATATAGCTTCACAAGTTTTTATTTCGATAACGTAAATATCTAAATAATGATATAATGTTGACATGCAATAATATTTAAGAATTTATATTCATTTGTCACGTTATTACGCATGAATTCTTAAAAATAAAATTTAGTCCATTACATTAAAGTTTTATTTTAATGTGTTTACTTTACAAATACATGAATTTTTTATTTTTTATTTTTGTTTAAAACCAGAGTATTTCATATATATAAAGAAATATAATTTACATATTGAGGTAGCCTAATAGAATATACAAAAGATTGCTAAGTATCCCTAGTCCCTAAAGGAGTTCCACAATTCTGAGACTTCTTTCCGCAAGGGCTCGTGGATGCAACAAGTTCTTATTAATGTGTCTTCTATGGTTATGGTTAGTCCATAACTCATAGAGGGCCTGTCTAAAAATATATGGTCAATGATAAGCGATCGGTTCATACTTATCAACAAAAAGATTGTTGGTCCTATACCAATATAAAATATTTACTAGTCTACAAAACGAGTCCCGAAAATATTTACCAGCTAGTAGGAATTCTTAGATCTTATTATTTTAATATTATTTTTATTTATCTTCGTATATCTTATATGATTTGATTTGATCTTGAAAATATTTTTCCTTATTTTTCTACGTTTTATGTAAGACTCTATTTTATATATATTTATCATTGTCAATAAAAAAGATCAACAGGTTATATTTTGTCATGGTATCAAGACACTAAATTAACATTTTGGTTCTCTTTTTATCATATTATTATTTTTTCTTTTTTAGTTTGTACATTTTTTTTTCAATGTTGATATAATGTCTGGCGAAAAACATTCAAAATCTTTCCATCTTCTTGCACAAACTGCTCTTGTAGTTCCTAAAATTACCAATTTTATTAAGATTACCTTGGATCTACAAATCAATCAATACATCACGTGGTCTATCCTTATTAATATTTATGCTCGGGCTTATCAGGTGTTGGATCACGTGGTCTTTCGCTTCTGATTTTGATCTTTGGTTCCGTATTAATGTTATAATTTTACAATGGATTTATGACACCATCTCTAATGATTTTCTTACCACTATATTGGAGTAAGAAAGAGCCGTAGAAATTGCTTACATGAAATGTTTTCTAACAACAAAAATTCCCGATCTCTTTACCATGAACAAGAAATTTTTAACGTTCATATGGATAATTTTGTTGACGCTTCCTCTTAAAATCTCAAATCTTTGGCGGATCATTTATTCAACGTTGACGCTCTCATTTCTAATGATTCGGTTGGTCCTTCAGTTAATTTTTGGATTAACTAATGTCTATGCTAATGTAGCTACTCAAATCCACCATGGTGACACGTTGCCTTTATTTTATAAGGCTTGTTCCATGTTAGTTCTGGAAGACACAACTCGTTCAAAATTATCCGATCCACCGTCGGACCAATCTGCTTTCTTGGTTTCCTCTCTGGATCCTTCTAATAAATTTTTCGACAACAACTCTGGCGGTCGGTCCGGTCATCGCAGTGGCGGTTGCTCTGGCAGGGGCTGACATCAACTTGGTGGAGCAGCACAAAAATTGACCCGCCCATTGAATTCGCTAGGTCTCGGATCCAGATAATCTTCGTTCGCGAGTCGCCATCTCACCCACAAAATAGGACTCAACCTCCACCTTGGCTTCCTCCTTTATGTGGGCTTCACCCTCTTCTTGGTCCACTTCGCAAGCTTCCTGGCCAAGTCCACCTTACCCCTATCCAATAGCTCCAAGGGCTAGGCCAACTGCTCCTTCTCCACAAGCCTCTAGTATTTTGGGCTCACGTCCACCAGTCCAGACTTAAGCCCATTTGGCTTGTGGGTCAACTATCTTTCCTTCATCTGATCATTGGTACATGGATACTGGGTTACCTCTCATATGACTACGAATAGAGGTATTCTCTGGTCTTATTCCAATTTAAGCAATCCTCATCATATTATTGTTGACAACAGTCATACTACTCCAGTTAAGGGTCTTGGGCATATTGTTTTACCAAATTCTACTCCCCCTCTATCTTTAAATAATATTTTACATGCTCCCCTTTAATTAAAAATTTTATCCATTCCATCAATTCACTATTGATAACAATGTTTATGTTTAATTTGATCTTTTTTGTTTTTTTGTTAAGAATTTTGAGACAGGTGTCCCCCTTTTGCACTGTAATAGCTCCGGTGATCTCTACCCTCTCATGCATCATCCTTCCCTTCGTCCCTTGTTGTCCTCTTCCTTTGCTGCTTTTTCTCCTGCGTTGTGGCCTAACTAGCTTGGTCATCCGGGTTCCGCTATTCTTCACTCCCTTCGTAAGAGTCAATTTATTCCATGTATTAATAATCAAGAACCTTTATGTTCCTCTTGCCATTTAGGAATTTATTAAACTTCTTTATTTTTCATAAGTTACTTCTACTCAAATGCCTTTTATTTAATACATAGTGATATTTGGACATCTCATATTGTCAGTTCTAGTGGTCATCGTTATTAATTGTTATGTCTTGATGATTTTACAAATTTTTTATGGACTTTTCCTATTTCTCCTAAATCTCAAGTTTCCTCTATTTTTATTAATTTGATTGTCGTATTAAATTCCTATAATGTGACATTAGTAAAAAAATTCATAATGTTTCTTTGCGTTATTTTTGTCTTTCACATGACATTAATTTTTATTTTTCATGCTCCTATACCTCCTCCAAAAATGACAAAGTTGAACGCAAAATCCGCATCATAAATAATATTATCTGCAATCTTCTCTCTCATGCTTCTGTTCCCTCCTCTTTTTGGTCATATGCCTTCACTTGCCCACTTATCTGTTAAATATTCTTTCCTCCCTCACTAGATATTTTCTTACTCCTACGTACCTTCTTTATCATAAAATTTCAACTTACCATCATTTACGTATTTTTGATTGTCTCTGTTTTCCTCTTATTTCCTCTGCCTCTTGTAATCAATTGCAGGCTCGCTCCACTCCATAGTCTTTTTGGGGTACCCTCCGAATCATAGAGGTTACAAATGTCTACTTTAATCTATTAATAAAATTTTTATTTCCCGCCGTGTCTTATTTGATGAGTCTAGATTTCTATTTATCTCGTGCTTAATTTTCTAATTATTTTTCATCTATGCAACAACTTTCTTTCTCTACAAATTTTCCTCCTCTATTTTTTTCTTCTTTGTGGGGCCGATCTGCAAACTCTAGTCCACCTTCTTTATCTCTAGCCCAGTCCAAAGCCCATGCTCCCTCAAGCCTACCCGCGATTCTCAGCCTTAACCCATCTGCTATTTGGTCACCCGCAACCCAATTCATTTATGCTCCTCCTTAATCCACTCCAGCCGTTGATCTGCAGACGCACCTGGCTCCCCTACTCACCTCGGATCTAGCTTGTACTCTTGGGCCACAACCTGACCCTCGACCTACTGATCTTGGACCTTCATCTCTTTCTTCCCAAATAATGACTATAGCCTGTCATGGCATTTTTAAACCTAAACAATTATTTAATCTTAATTCTATTTCTTTTTCTATTTCTCATTTACCTAAAAATCCTCTCTATGATCTTGGGGATCCTAATGAGAAATTGGCTATGCAAGATGAGTTTGATGCTCTTATTGAAAATAAGACGTGAGAACTTGTTCCTCGTCTGCTACCGCTAATGTCATTCATTGTTTATGGATTTTCAAGTACAAAACCAAATTTGATGGCTCTTTTGAGTGTCACAAAGCTCGCCTCGTTGGTGATGTGTCAAACAACAAACTAGTGTTGACTGTGGTGAAACTTTCACTCCCGTGGTCAAGTCTGCCACTATTCACACAGTGCTCACTCTTGCTCTTTCTAAATCTTGGTGTTGACTGTGGTGAAACTTTCAATCCCGTGGTCAAGCCTGCCACTATTCACACAGTGCTCACTCTTGCTCTTTCTAAATCTTGGTGTATCATTAGTTAGATGTCAAAAATATTTTTCTGTATGTCCACATCTTTAATACTATTGACATGTTGTAGTCACCTTGATTTCATGATTCCCATAATCCTAATTTTGTATGTTTACTCAGAAAATCTCTATATAGTCTCATACAGGCTCATCGTGCATATTACCAGCATTTTGCTGATTATGTTCATACTTGGACTTTCATCATAGTATGTTGGATCATTCTTTATTTATTTTTCGTCAAGGTACTGATATGGCATATCTTCTTCGTTATGTTGATGATATCATTCTCATTGCCTCTTCTCCGACTCTTTGTGACTATTATGAAACTTTTGGGTTCTAAATTTTCTATGAAGGACTTGGGTCTCTTTTGGAAATTTCTATTACTCGTACTTCATCTGGATTATTTTTATCCCAACAGAAATATGCTAAAGAAATTATTGATCATACCAACATGTCTACCTACAAGCCCGCTTCTATGCCGGTTGATGTTAAATCCAAGTTTAGTCAATTATCTGGTTCTCTTTATCTTGATCTGACTAAATACCATAAATTTATTGTTGCTCTTTAATATTTGACCTTCACCAGACTTGATATCTGCTATGTTGTTCAATAAGTGTACATAAAGCTCTTCGTAGTCCCTTAAAATTCCAAACATCTAACCACGATAACTGTGCTCAATGACATCTTCTCTGCACCAACATGCCTCAAGCTGACTTTGTGCTGAATTGTTCAGTTATCGAAAGCTCTCAAATTTGTTTACAAATTCATGAACTCTGTGATTATATATATGTGTAAAATTTTCCTTTAGCTTTTTAATTTAATTTTGGGAGTTTTTTTTTAAAATAACTCAACTTTTTTAAAATGGTCCCGATTTAACCTTGTTTGTAAAACTATTTCTAAAACTAACCTTGGCTCATTCAGAAAATGAATCCTTATGAAATACACTAAAAGAAATTAAAATTTTTCTCTTTCCACTTTTTCTCTTTCTCTATTTTCTCTCTTCTTTCAATTTTTTTATTCCATTCCGATTTGACGTGGTTTCCATATTTCCTTTTATTTTATTTTTATATATGTTTTAAATAAATTTTATTTTTATTATTTTCCTCTCTTTTTTCCCTTTTCTTTTTATTCTTTTTTCCTTTTCTTCTCCAATCCAGCTACCGACAAAAACCCTAGCTCACCCAACAGTTAAATTGAAAGAAGTATTGGTATGGAGGCAGTAACTAAACAACGTCTGACGTCAACTAAACAACGTATGACGGCGATAAACCACTGATATTGCACAATTCAGGTAAGTACGACTTGTCTTTTTTCTCCTTTAAAATTTTATGTTTACTTTTTATTTTTAAAATTATGATTTCAAATTTATCATAAGATATATGGCTATTCCATTGTGTTGTCTTTCTAGTCAGAACTAGTGAGGTTATACGGTGATATATATCTAGATGTTGTGGTAACAGTGTTCTTTTTACTTTATGTTTGTCTTTAAATATGGATTTAATATTCAGTACAGTTAAAAATAAATAAAATAGATGGCTTTGTAGCATGCAAAATGATAATTTTTCTTATGTGATTATTATATCTAGAAGTTTTAACGTGTTATTATATCAAGAAGTTTCCAACCACATTGAATGTCTTTGTTTTTCAACTGGGCTTGTAAGCCTTCCTTTGGAAAATCTTCGAATGTGAATTTAGTTTGCCCCAGCAATTGTAGTGTATTATTTGCTAAAATTATTCATTTATATGTTGGATTTTGTTATATATTATTCATTTTCTACCTAATTTCCTCTATTTTTTGTGTTTTCTGTTTGACATTGTTTTCTCGCATTGATATCTGATTGTCCTTTTTGTTTTGAATTTAGAATCTAATTTCAGTAAGCTATTTTGATGGAAATAGGTTGAAGTTATATGTATGTAGTTCTTTGGTTTCTATTTTCTTCCTCTTTCTCTCTCTTTCTCTCTTTTCTTTGGTTACTAGTGCTAGTTTTAGAGCTTACAAATCATTCTGTCTTTTAGGATCTTATTATGATGATGTTAAAAGAATTTATATCATTGACATTTTTTTTCTTGAGATGTAGTATTGAATTTTTGGAATGAGAAATTTATGTGTGAAAAAACCTCTGAATGCTAGGATGGATGTTTTATGTGTGTGTATGTTTTCCATCTACTGTGGTGGAGAACTATGTACTTTTTACTGTGTGCTTTCCAAGCACATTGTTAATGTCTTTGTTTCAACTAAGCTTGTTAGCAGCCTCCTTTGGAAATCTTCATATGTGAATTGAGTTTGCCCCAATAATTATATTGTATTTTTCTACTAAAATTATTCATTTATGTGTTGGATTTTGTTATATATTTTGAGTATTGTTTTCTAAAATTGGTCCTTATCTTAGTTTGTTGTTTCTTTGCCCCTTATGAATTGTTTTTCTTTTTTTTTGTGTTGTCTGATTTCTATTTTCTTCAGCGTTGATTTTTTATGTTTTGACTGACCTTTTTAAAGTTCAACTGATTCCATTTTTTTTACTGGAGTTGATTTCTTTTTGTATGAGTTGTCTTTTGTATTTCTTGGCCGATTTTTTTAGATGACTAGTTATTTTGTTTTGGTTTGGATTAATTTTTTTTTAAAATTTATTTTATAGAGTTGATTCTCCACCTATTTTTGTGTTGGTTGATTGACCTTCTTTCCCTATGTTGATTTCTGATTTTTCTTAATTGGGCTATCCTTTTTCTTTTTGAAAGAACTTTTTTTATGTTAAGGATTTTTTTTAAAATGGTTAATAATGTTAATTTTCCTTATGTGGCAAGTTACTTAGTAGGAAAGAGATAATTATTTTTTCAACAGGACTCATGTTATGAATGAGACATTCTAATTAATACCCACATTTATGTTAATGTAGATGGCGGGTTCTCTTGAAGCTATAATCTATAGTCCGATAAAGGCAACTGTTTTGATGAGCACAATGATCATAGGACGTCTTTAATATAGGATGGTGTAAAAGAGACGAGTGAGAATTCACCATTTGTGAGGAGGTTTGATTCTAGTTTTGTTGAGTTGTATACCATGGCTCCAACTAGAGTGAGGGAGTAATTAGATATTGTTGGATTTGGAGGGGTAGCACGTGTTGGATATTTTATGGTTAATCATAGTTTAGTTACTGCACTTGTAGAAAGGTAGAGACCAGAGATACATACATTTCACCTCTCATGTGGTGAGGTGACTATTACATTACAAGATATTGGAGTGTTATGGGTCTACCTATTGATGGACAGCCTATTATTAGGCCAAGGATGTGGGTGGTACAGAATATTGGCAAGATTTATGTGAGAGACTTTTGGATTTTAAACCTAGAGTAGATGAAATAATGTGTAAAAGAATGAGGAAGGCTGCTTTAGATAGGTATTTGGCGATTGCTTTATCACCCGATGCATCTAAGGATCATTTATTGCAGTACTCACAATCATTAACTCTATTATTGATCGGTGGTTTATTATTCACTGAACGTACAGGTAATAGAATTACCCTTAAGTATCTCCTTCATTTAGAAAATTTGAAGGACGCTGGGAATTTATGTTGGAGTAGTGGCGTTATTGCTTACTTGTATCGATCAATATGTATGACATCAAAATGTGAGGCATGTGTGATTTCAAGTCTCTGTGGTACTACTTAGCGTAATATTTAATTTAAATATTAAAAATTTTTAAAGTTACATTAAATTCTAAAAGTTGAATCTAATATTACTTTTAATAATTTTGTTTTACAGTTGTGGGCATGGGAGCATCTTCCCTTATTACAACCACATACACGCTTTGAGTTACCAATATTACCAGAGTTAGCACCGCACGGAGCAAGGTGGCAAGTGAAATTTGATCTCAACAAAATATCGACCCATGTTCTTATCACTTATCGAGATCAACATGACGCAATGTCACCCAATCAGGAGATATTCTATTTCAATTTAATATATAATTTAATATTTATGATAATACAATTAAATATATATACATATATATTGTAGTTTTCATGGATGTCATACAATGAGATTATGAATATCTTCCAGAGAGATATTTAGTTGGCCAAAATATATGGAGTATTGGTGTACCGTTGATATGTTGGGAGATTGTAGAGCTCCACATTCCTGATCGAGTTGCTAGGCAATTTAGACTTTATCAATCAATTCTGAAACATGTTTTTGATAAACTCTCTCGACTACACAAATTCTAATTACGTGTAGTATGTCTATTGATTGGATGATACATCACCTGACTCATCTTTATCATTAGGAAAATTTATACAATCATGTTGTTTCTGAAATACCAACAACGGTTGATGAAAGTGATGTAGTCGAGGATTACTGCTCTAGGTATATTAGAATTACTCGCATTTTAGTAGGCATTTTTATTTATAGAGGGCATGTCGATGAGATCTATTCCATTACCGGTTCCAGTGTTGTCATATTCATAATTTTTACTTCTAGTTAATTTATTTATATTAACTATTAATTAATGATTTATTAAATTTCTACTTGTTTCTCAAATTTTCTTGTAGACCAATGTTGTTGAGGCTAGTCTCCAAATATGTGAGGAGCAGTTGAAAAACATATCTAAACCAAGTGATTAAACTAGTTTTAGTCGAATTAAATATTTACTTACTCGTGGTCTTGCTGCAATAGGATCGAGGATTGGACATCACGAAGCAAAATGTGTTGTTACATGATCACAAAATGTGGTTAATCCATCTAAACGACCAAAGATTCGAATCTTCACGTGTGGAGCAAAAGGGGTAAAGAGAGGAGGTAAACAATGTAACTTCAGCGAACCTGAAATGTAAAGATGAATTTGTTTTTGACCATTTTCATTTGTTTTAGGGTATATATACCTTGAGATGGTTGATATTTTTTCTTCTAATTATTATTATTATTTTTCAATAATATTTTATTTTAGAAAAAATATTAAGTATTTTAGATAAATCTAAAATTATGAACAAGACATGATAAACGAATATAAAAAAAATATTTATCCTCCTCAAATATTATTTACGATTTTACTTGCAAGATTTAAATTTTTTTGGACAAAAGATTTAATAATATATATTATATATATATATTATTATATATATATATTATATATATATTAAATTAAAGTAAGTAGTTTCAAGCATGAGAATGAGTTTTGATTTTAATTGCTATTATTAAATTAAACTAAAGTCAATTTTCACTCCTCATTAAATCTTATATTGGCCAAGGATTTTGATACATACACTTCACACCTAATGGATTTAATTGAATAAATTTGATACATACACTTCACAAATTTGACAAAATAATGAAATAAAAAGTAAAAAGTACTTTTTAATCCGTTAGAAATAATTTTTCGGGTTGAATCAGTGGACTATTTAGATACAAAATTGTGAAAATACAATGGTGAAGGGTTTTTTTTTTTATTTACTTTTTTTCAAATTTAAACATAATAATTTTAGTTCAAATATTTCAACTTTTAAAAAATATAGAAATGATTTTTTATAAAAAAATTACAAAATATAAATAATTTAGTTTTTTACATTATATCTTAAACAACATTATTTATGAATGTTGGTAATAAAGATTCTACTTTTCTTGTTTTAAAAACGTTATTTAACTTATTTATTATAGATTATGATATCTAATAAATTTTAAATTTTAAATATAATATTTAAAATTTTGAATATTAGTAAATTATATTGGTAAATTATAAATAGTTGACTTATAAGAGTTCTAAAAGCAGTGTAAGATTACCTAGAAGGAGTTCTACAAACATTTGTTGGTCATGTCTTGTTATGGATAGATATTCTTGTGCTTTGTTTACATTTTAATTGTGGTTTAATATATTAGAAGATTTAACTGTTCTCTTGTTATGTTTTTTGAATGGAAATTAATATTATTTGAGATAGTGATGGTTGGATTCAGCTTTTTATTTTGCTTCAATTATTTACCAATTTTGAACTTAACTTTTTCTTTTGCTTTACAAGCTATTATTCTTGGATTTGTATGTATGTGACATTTATAATTGAAAATTTAATATAATTAAACAATTGTTTTTACTAATAAAAATTTATTAGTAAAAATAAGATAAAATAAGAATGAACCAAAGATAACATAACATTTAAAATCACATTTCCTATTTCCATCCTTGAAAATACTTTATATATATATATATATATATATATATATATAATTACATAAAAATAAAAATATACATTGTTAAGATAATTTTGGATTTAGCTTCATAACAATTTTTTATTATTCAAATTAGTTAAATTTTATTTTCATAATTTAATTCATATTTAATTAAAATTTTCAAATTCATTCTTCTCTAAATAATTAATAAATTTTAAAGCTATTTATAATTAAAAACAATTGTGAATTTTAAATATAATGGAGAAAAAACCTCAAAATTTATAAATAAATAAATGTGAGAAAATACTTTTAGAATTTCCTTGTTAGCCTAAATCCCACGTCGAATAGTTTAAAAAAAATGTCAAACAGTTAATGAAGAATTAATTACGTAATAATGTTTCTTTTGATGGAAAAAACCCTCCGGTAACCATTGTTTGTAATAGCAATTTCTCACTCAAAAACTTTTAATTTGAAAATTTTTTCCCTCAAAAACTAACATTTAAAATTTTTAAATATTAAAAATAAATAAATATATATATATATATATATTGACAAATGCTTGGTTTAAAAAAAAGACAAATTTATGATAAATAATAATTTTATTTAGTTATTTATTGGCATGTTTTTATATATATTTCTTGGATTTTTATCTAATGAAAAATTATATAAAAAAAATATACTTATTTAATAAGAGTTTTACTTATAATTTTAAGAAATTATAAATTTGACACAAATAAAAGCGCCCTCCAAATTTTGAAAAAAGAAATATTATATTTTTTATTAAAATAATAATACATAAATTATTCAATTGCTTTTACATAATTAGTGTATATTTCACTTATTATTCTTATTAAAATAAATTTAAAAATAGACATAAAAAATATAAAAGAATTTACATAACTTAAAAAATTAAATGAACAAGAAAAAAACAAAAGAAAAAATTATTATTACTTTAAATAAAAATCTTCGAAAAAAATTGTAATACCTTTAATAAAACAATTTGAGAAATTAAACTTTAAAAATAATGGATAAATTTATGAATAATCGAATATTATAATAAAAAACACTTGAATAGAAAATGTTTAATAAAATTCAAAATAATATAAATTTTTAAAACTAATATATAATAACTTAAAGATTAACAAAAGTTAAAATAAGATTGAACTTAAAAACTTAATATGAAATAACTAATATATCTTTAAAATATGTGCTAAGAGTTGATAAATGAGTTTAATTAAGTACAGTTTTTAAAAGAAATAAATAATAAATATATTATTATTTGAAAATTTATATATGCTATTATGAAATATATATATTATAATATTATATATATATTATAATATATATATATATATTGAAGATCTTTTGAGCGAAATTGGACACCAACTTTCCTCTTTTTCTGGTACATATTTTATTTGTTTTAAGTATATTAATTATCAATTTTTTTAAAGAAAAATAATATTATATTAAATTATTCTCTAAAAGTCCAAGATGAAACATTTGGGAAATGAACAAATCATTTCTGAAAGATTTGTAAGTCAAGACCAATAATAGCTAATAAGTGAATAGGTATATTATGATTCCAGAGAATAAACTTAAGAGAAAGATTATCAAAAGCAACCAAAATACAACGAATTAGCTCAACTAAATGATCCGTAGAAGTAAAATTTTGTGCTCAAGATTATAGATTCTGGATTAATACCTGGCAATCACCACTCAATTTGACGTGTTTAAACACATTATGATGAACCCAACAATGGATTGCATAGAGTAAGGCCAAGGCTTTAACAAATTCAACACTTCCATGGTAAAGTTTATATTCTGTAAATTAAGAAAAGATAATGAGAATGAGACCGAACCTTACGCGCTAACTAACAGGTGAATATTGTTGGATTTATTTTAATAAATCATATGGGCTAACATGTGTCAATTATATATTTAAGATTATCATATTTTATTAAGCTTTATTAAAGTGATTTAATTAAGTTTATTGGTCTAATATGCATTAAAAATAAAAGAAAATAAGTACACGTGACCAGTCAACATGTCAAATAAGACACGTGGCAAGTCAAACAAGAAGTATTCAAAGTACTGCGAGGAATGAATAAGACACAATGTTTTATACATCGACTAAAAACAAAATGTATACCCCTATGAATAAGAGATTGAACTACATAGGGAGCACGGTATATCTCATATTTCACCTTGCAAACGATAATAATACTAATAGGTCCCAAAATGAATAATCTGGTGAGGATTGTCTATCTAAAGGGAAAACTGAATAACGGCAAAAGGCCTATAATCTCTTTTTGTTCTGTAGAAACCACTATGGGACTTACTCTCAAGAAAGTTATTATTCTCTTGACAAAGAGCATTTGACACTCCAAATATGGCAGCCAATAACAATTTACACATGATATTTTCATGTCATTATTCAGATAAATAAATTATCTTCTAAAAATGGAACAATAATAGCTTATAAAGCTAAAGGAAAAACACTAACATCAAAATTCATAACATTTATTATGGTAACTTCTTAGTACATTATATATAAAGAGTTGATGGTTTAATCTTTTTTCAAATGCAACAACAAGAAGGAGAGAAAAGCAAAAGAAGATTGCATAATCATTTCGCTCTACTTCCTCATAGATGTGTTTTACTTTTCTTTCTTTATGTAAGAAGTTGATGATCAACTTATCACCAACATTTCCCTAATAGATTAGTCAATGATGATATCTACTTTCTCAGATACATTTTTATTTTTTTTTTGGATATGATAAATAGTCGATAAAGATATCTGATTATTAAAAAAACCTTATATCTTAATACCATTTTGGATTTTGCCCCAAATAAACAATGAAAAGGAATGTTAAAATTCTAGTTTCAAGTTTTGGTTATTCTTTAGTGTTATGGTCCATTGATGAGAATGCGGCATTGGATTGAAAATTGTGAATTGGGAACTTCGACACTGGATTGAAAAATGGAGGAGGGCATTGGTACTGAAAATTAACGACCTTACTTAAGTTGAGAAAGCTCCTGACTTGCTCCTTTCGGATTAACATTAACATTTAAAAAAAAAAAAACTTTCATGTAATCCTTATTCAATATTTTAAGGTGGAATTATGTAAGAAACCAAAATCTAAAACAAAATTTCAATCATTCATGTTGACAAAGAGTTTTGATACATACAATAATATACTTTAGAAACAAGGCCAGTTCTACCGTCTTGGAAAAAGGAGATTTATCCACGTCAGCTTTCATTTTAAATTTGACTTACCATATTGTAATTCTTTGGTCATGTTTTAAAATTAAAAAAAAAATTGTGCACCTAATTTCTTATAAAAAGTTCAATATCCAGTTCTTTTATTTGTTAAAAACAGGATCAATACCCATAAATCTAAAAAAAGGGAAAAAAAAGAAGAAAAAAAGAAGCTAATGTGTTTTTTCTATAATGCATGCAACACATTACTTTCCATTCCAAAAACATAAGAGAAGAACACCAGTAATCATTCAAAACAGGATCAACACCAGTAATGTGTTGCATGCACTCCATTGCAAAATGTATAAAACCAAATAAAAAATAAAATACAATTTTGTATAATGTATTATGTACTTTATTTATCATTTTGTGACCCTTTGTTTATTTTATTTTTCTTGTTCTAAAAATGAATAATTTATATATATAAGATTTACTGTTCTATATAATAATTTTGATACACTTAATACAAAAAATATAAAATTGATATATACAATGAATGTTAGATCATAATTAAAATATAAACCATATATAGAAATTTTTATTAGTATAAAAGGAAAGTGTTTAATTGTACAAATATTTTTAATTAAAAATATATATATATCAAACAAAAAATATTCATGAGTTTCGATATAAAAATATTTTAAAATTATCTTTTATTTTAAAAAAATAAAATAATATTCTTCTATTTAATTAATAACAATGATATATATATATATATATATATATATCAAGCAAAAAAAAAAGAAAAAGAAAATTACTAATTCCGTTGCCGAGACTTGAACCGATCTCTCGGGTGAGAGCGAGTATCCTGACCAACTAGACTACAAAGGAATGCAAAGATCTGGGCCGAGAATCTCAAGGCCCAAAGATCTGGGCCTTAGTCTTTCTAAAGGCCTTACAAAAGAATACCTTATGAACAAAGATAACGTGAGTTCTTATAGGGAAAGAATTTAGAAGGTATGTTTTCACCTTAAATAAATAAAATAAAATAAAATTACAATTAATATTTTAAAACTAACAGTTTTATTTTAATATATATAAATTTACAAGAAAAAGGTTGTTGTGACTCCAAACTTTTATTTCTTTACAATTTATCGAATTGAATCAAAGATTATAAAAGTTTATACAAAATTAAAGAGTTTGAGCTGGATGTCACAATAAGTTGATTGGATCCCACGTAGATCTGGTTTAGGAAAACAACTCTCGGTCCTTTGACAATTTTCTAGATTTAGTCATCGATTTAATTATCATTCGAGAGTCAAATGTCCGAAACACATCGGGTAATTGGTCTATCTGAAGTAGAGTCACTCATCCTTAGATCAGAAAATTTTACCCAATTATTTTTTTAAAATATTAATTTAAAAAAATACTGTATAGAAATTTTACTTAAAACTCTTCAAATCGAGGAATAATCGGATTCAAAACCAATTCATACAATTGAAAATAAAAGAAGAAAAATTCCACCCACATTTCTCATCAAGAAGGGAACATATATGTATATATATATATATATATATATATATATACCTTATAAATTCTTGAGAAATTCAAAGATTTTCATCCACATTTCATTTCATATCAAGATAGAAATCCCACACACACACATACATATATCTATATATATTCTTTTGAAATTCTTTCATAAAAAGTAGTCATGATTCTGACAGATCTATATATCAATGTCATAAAAAAATACACACACACAAGAAAAGTAACAAAAATAAAGCAGTTGTTGATCTATACATATATATATATATACACACACAAACATAACAACAACAACAAGAAGATGGACATACCTTAATTTCTGTTGAAAAAAACTAAAAAGTTGTCTGAATAATTGTTTCACCCACATGAAATATAAAGATTAAGAATTAAAAAGAGAAAATGGAAATTAATTTATATATATATATATATATATCAAGGAAAAAAAAAAAAAAAAAAAAAATTACAAATTCAATTGCGAGTACTTGAACACAGGTCTCTCACCAAATATCTTAACCAACTAGACTACAAAGGAAATTAATTTAGTTGGGCCGAGAATATCATGGCCCAAAGATCTGGGCCTTAGTCTTTCTAAACGCCTTACAAAAGAATACCTTATGAACAAAGATAACTTAAGTTTTTATATGGAAAGAATTTAGAAGTATGATACTAAAGGCCTTACATTTTTCCAAATGTATGTTTTGAATTAAGATAACATTATTATTAGAACTTATAAAGTTTATTTTTTTCTCCATATTTTGCAAGAAATCATAAACAACAAAAAAAAAGGAAAAGCACCCCAAGAAATGAATGATACCACCAGGTCCGAAGGTCATGGATGATGGCGATCCTTCGGTATTTGATTTCATAATTTAAGGCCTTTAGTATCATACTTGATGAGAAATAACAATCAAAATGATGAACAAAATCCTTTAAGAAAGTGCTATTCATATTCATACATTGTCATGAAAAAATATCTAAAGGATTGGAAAGAGAATATTGAGTTAGCTGAGTCCCACAATAAGGCTACAATTCCAGAAATATTGTATCGTCCAGACCCATTATCCAACCTTGAAAAGAAACTAGAAGAGCAAGCTAAAGATCCCATAACAAAGTTAATTAACTTTGAGAAAGAAAATGATGAAGTAATTGAGAGTGTGGGCAATGATTTATAATCCGTGAAGAGGAAAATTGAAAATTTAAAGGATTAGAGCAGAAAGGCAGTGCAATATCATAAAAATTCTCTATTGTATTATGTCAAAAAGATTGAATAGAAGGCTGCATTAGATGACTAGGTCAAGTAACCAAAACCAACTGAAGTGATGTTATTTGAAATAAGTGATGTTGTTTAACTTATTTGAAATAATACAACATCACTTATTTTTAAAAAAGTAAACATCACTTATCTAATTTTAAATTTTTGCTTTTACCTTTTTTATTTTTTGATATTTTATTTTATTTGGTAATTAATTTTGTGGGACAACATTTCTAAAATCTCCACGTTGAAAATATGTGAAACAGTTGTTGTCATCTTTTCTCTCTCCATATTTGCCAATATTATCATTGTCAACTTTTCTGTTGTACTACACTTAATATATTAATTATAAAATATTTGTTTTGTTTTATTTCCTTTTTCCAATAATATATATATTTTTAAAGTTAATTTCAATTATATATATAAAAAATAGTTGCTAATTATCCCAAAATTATATATTAGAATATGACCCAAAATTATCCCACATAATTTATCTAGGAGATTCGAATCCTCAATTATGATTTGGTCCGATAAATTTCTTGAAGAATATATGGATTTTGAGGTTAGGATGTAACCTAAAATTATCCCACATAATTCACCTTCGAGATTTGAACCCTCAATTATATGTCTTGATAGAAACATTTACATACATACAGATAGATACAAGAATATGTTGTCAAATATTTTCTAATATATATATATATATATATATATATATATATCTAAGTAGTTTCAACGATGAAAATTAGTTTTGATTTTAATTGCTATTCTTGAATTAAACCAAAGCCAATTTTCACTCATCATTAAATCTTATATTGGCGAAGGATTTTGATACATACGCTTCACACCTAATAGATTTAATTGAGCAATTTCTGAATTTTGTTCCTTGTCACAAATTTGAAAAAAATAATGAAATAAAAAGTAAAAATTACTTTTATATCTATTAAAAATTATTTTTCGATTTAAATCAGTGTACCATTTAAATACAAAATTATGAAAATACAAAGGTTTTGGATATTATTATTATTTTTTGTTTACTTTTTTCAAATCTTAAGTTAGAAAAGCTTTTAACTCAAATTTTAAACATGTGCATATATGGATTAGGGATTAAATCCTTAGAAATAAATGCTCTGCCTGAATCACGATTCTCTCGACTGGAGAAATTGACCAATTTCGTAGAGTTTGAAGCAGCATAAACAAAATGAATCATACATAAATGTCTTGTGATGAGGAAATGGAGGCTGTTGTGCAAGAGGAAATGGATGCTAAACATGGTGCCACTGCTTGGGGTGGTAGTCCTTTGTGGACATCGTCCGAACCCCTGAACTCAAATGGGAATTGTACATTGGGAAAGCTGAGGAAGATGTCACTGATGACCTAAGTATGACAGATGTAATACAACTCAAGAGTATGGAAGTTGACCCTGCAACTTGCCCAATAGTAGATATTCCATGGGATGAGTCAATACAGTGTTAGAGAAACCATGGAGGAGGGCATTGGTACTGAAAACTCATGAGCTTGCTTAAGTTAGTAGAGCTCTTTATGAACTTATCTGCGCCTTTCGAATTAACTTTAGCATTTTCAAAAAAAAAAAAACTTTTATGTAATCCTTATTCAATATTTCAAGGTGGGATGATTCAATATTGACGAAGAGTTTTGATACATATAATAATATTTTTTGTAGTGAATAATAATTATTTATTTAAGTATTAAAGATTTTTATATTATTTTTTTAAAGTGAAATGTACATTTATTATTTTTAAATTGTGTAGAAACAAGGCCAGCTAGACCGTCTTGAAAGGAGAAGATTTATCCATGTTAGCTATCATCTTTAATTTGACTTGCCAGATTATATTTCTTAGGTTAAATATTTTAGAATTAAAAATAGAGTAATGCACCTAATTTCTTATAAAAAGTTCGATATTCAATTTTTTTATTTGTTAAAAAAAGGACCAACACCAATAAACCTTAAAAAAAAAAAAAAGCTAAGAATCTAAGTAATGTGGTGCATGGACTCCATTGCAAAATGTATAAAACCAAATAAAAAAATAAAATATTATTTTGTATAATATATTATGTACTTTATTTATCATTTTGTGATCCTTTGTTTTTTTTTCTTGTTCTAAAAATTAATAATTGGAGAATGATACTTATGGATTTACGGTATTATATAATAATTTTTGATACACTTACTACAAAAAATATAAAAATGATATATACAATGAACATTAGGTTATAATCAAAATATAAATCATATATAAAAAATTTATAAGTATAAAAGGAAAGTGTTTAATTGTACTATTTTTTTTAATTAAAAAAAACATAATAAGTAAGCACAAAAGGAAAAACTATAATATACACATACGTAGAGAAGAATAATGCATTGTAAAGCTTAAAGGAGACCTCCTAACAGCAAATTTGGTAAAAAATCTATGAAATAATATTATATTTCTTTTCTACATTATTGTTTTATTAAATAGCATTACTTCTCAAGGCTATAAATATGATGTTTTAGTCTTTTTTCATATTCAATAAAAAAGAAGAATAGGAAAAAAAAAAAAAGAAGAATAGCAAAGCAAAGAAGATCTTATAAGCATTTCTCTCTACTTTAGTCTTCTTTCCAAAGGTATGTTTTACTTTTTTTTTTTTTTTTTTTTTTTAATGTGAGAATTTGTTGATGAACTTTGGGGATAACAAGCTTTTGGTTAGGGTTTAGATCAACAGATTTTTTTTTTCCATGTAATAAATCTACACTTTTCCTTACATTATCTTTATCTAATTTACTTGTTTTTATGTATTTTCTTTAATTCATTAAAAAATTCGAAAATATATTTATTATAATATATTATATACGTATTTTAAATTTGTCATATTATAGAGAAAAGAATATCTATAAATATATATTCTCATATTAAGAAATTAAGTGAAATTTATTAATATTTTATTTTATATTTTTATAGAATAGCATAAAATCAATCAATATATATATATATATTTTCAATAAAAGAATGTAAATAAATTCTAACACCTTTTTAATTCTTTCCTTATATGTCTTAAACTAAGATAACAATATTATTAGAGCTTATAAAGTTTATTTTTTTCTCTCATATTTTTGCAAGAAATCATGAACAAGAGAAGTAAAGGAAAAGCACCCCAAGAAATCATGGATGGTGGCGATCCTCTAGTATTTGATTTCAGAACCCTTCTGATTCGCAAGCCATTGATGAGAAATATCAACCAAAATGATAAGCAGAGTTCTTCAAGAAAGTGCTATCCATATTCATACATTATTGAGTTAGCTGAGTCCCATATAAGGTTACAATTCGAGAAATATTGTATCGTCCCGACCAATTATCCAATCTTAAGAAGAAACTAGAAGAGGCTAAAGATTCCATTGCACAATTAATCAACTTTAAGAAAGAAAATTATGAAATAATTAAAAGTATAAATAATGATTTAAAATCCGTGAAGAAAAAGATTGTTGCAGAGAAGTCGAACAGAAGGTTGCATTAGACAACGACGACAAGCAACCAAAACCAACTGAAGTGGAGGAACATAGTGAGATAAGTGATGGTGTTTAAAGGGCTTATAAATATTAAGGTTTTCAAATAACATTTATTGCTCATGTGTTTGTTTACATTATATATATATATATATATATATATATATATATATATATATTTATATTTATATTGAACAGAAGTACTTTTTCTTAATTAATGTAATAAATTGAAATACTCTTACATTTTAATTTCTATGTTTTAAGTTGGTTCTTCTCACTTGTTTTTAATTCCTTTGATATCCTTGCTTCTCATTTACTATTGTTTATATAGTATAAGATTTGATTGTGTTGGTTGTTGCTAAGACATTAATTAATTTCTTGTATTTGTTGAATAAGATAATGTATTTTCTATGGTCTCAAAATAGAAAACATTCAAAATATAGCTTCACAATTTTTTATTTCGATAACCTAAATATCTAAGTAATGATATATTGTTGACATGCAACAATATTTTAGAATTTATATTCATTTGTCACGATATTACGCATGAATTCTTAAAAATAAAATTTAGTCCATATATAAAGTTTTATTTTAATATTTTTACTTTACAAATACATGAATATATTTTTTGTTTAAAACCAGAGATTTTCATATATATAAAGAAATATGATTTACATATTGAGGTAGGCTAATAGAATATACAAAAGATTCTTAAGTATCCCTAGTCCCTACAAAAAGGAGTTCCACAATTCGGAGACTTCTTTCCACAAGGGCTCGTGGATGCAACAAGTTCTTATTAATGTGTCTTCTATGGTTACGATTAGTCCATAACTCATGGAGTGTGTGTCTAAAAATATATGGTCAATGATAAGCGATCTGTTCATACTTATCAACAAAAAGATTGTTAGTCCTACACCAATATAAAATATTTACTAGTCTACAAAACGAGTCCCAAAAATATTTACCAGCTAGTAGGAACTCTTAGATCTTATTATTTTAATATTATTTTTATTTATCTTCGTATATCTTATATAATTTGATTTGATCTTGAAAATAGTTTTCCTTATTTTTCAACTTTTTATGTAAGACTCTATTGTATATATATATATTTATCATTGCCAATAAAAAAAGATCAACAGGTTATATTCTTTCATGGTATCAAAACACTAAATTAACATTCTGGTTCTCTTTTTATCTTATTATTATTTTTTCTTTTTTAGTTTATACATTTTTTCTTCAAAATTGATATAATGTCCGGCGAAAAAGACTCAAAATCTTTCCATCTTCTTGCTCAAACTTCTCTTGTAGTTCTTAAAATTACCAATTTTATTAAGATTACCTTGGATCTACAAATAAGTCAATACATCACGTGGTATATCCTTATTAATATATATGCTCGGGCTTATCACGTGTTGGATCACTTGGTCTTTCGCTTCTGATTATGATCTTTGGTTCTGTATTAATGTTATAATTTTACAATGGATTTATGGCACCATCTCCAATGATTTTCTTACCACTATATTGGAGCAAGAAAGCACCGTAGAAATTACCTAAAATTGCTTATGTGAAATGTTTTGTAACAACAAAAATTTCCGATCTCTTTACCATGAACAAGAAATTTTCAACGTTCATATGGATAATTTTGTTGACGCTTCCTCTTAAAATCTCAAATCTTTGGCAGATCATTTATCCAACGTTGGTGCTCCCATTTCTAATGATCGGTTGATCCTTGAGTAAATTTCTGGATTAACTAATGTCTATGCTAATGTAGGCACTCAAATCCACCATGGTGACACCTTGCCTTTATTTTATAAGGCTCATTCCATGTTAGTTATGGAAGAAACAACTCGTTCAAAATGATCTAATCCGCCGTTGGACTAATCTGCTTTCTTGGTTTCCTCTCTGGATCCTTATAATAATTTTTCCGACAACAACTCCGGCAGTTGGTCAGGTCATCGCAGTGGCGGTTTCTCTGGCAGGGGCTGACGTCAACTTGGTGGAGCAGCACATAAATCGACTCGCCCATTCAATTCGCGGGTCGCCGTCTCACCGACAAAACTGGACTCAACCTCCACCTTGGCTTCCTCCTTTATGTGGGCTTCACCCTCTTCTTGGTCCACTTTGCAAGCTTCCTGGCCAAGTCCACCTTACCTCTATCCAACTGCTCCTTGGGCTGGGCCGTCTGCTTCTTCTCCACAAGCCTCTAGTATTTTGGGATCACGTCCACCAGCCTAGACTTAAGCCCATTTGGCTAGTGGGTCAACTGTCTCTTTCCAATTTACACCCACTACGCCTATGATGTTGTTCATACATTAACTCTCTCTCCTCCATCTGATTATTGGTACATGGATACTGGGCCACCTCTCATATGACTGCGAATAGAGGTATTCTCTTGTCTTATTCCAATTTAAGCAATCCTCATCATATTATTGTTGACAACAGTCATACTACTCCAGTTAAGGGTCTTGGGCATATTATCTTACCAAATTCTTCTCCCCTCTATCTTTAAATAATATTTTACATGCTCCCCTTTCATTAAAAATCTTATTTCATGGCGTCAATTCACTATTGATAACAATGTTTATGTTTAATTTAATCTTTTTTATTTTTTGTTATGAATTTTGAGACAGGTCTCCTCCTTTTGCACTGTAACAGCTCCGGTGATCTCTGCCCTCTCATGCATCATCCTTCCCTTCGTCCCTTATTGTCCTCTTCCTTTGCTACTTTTTCTCCTACGTTATGGCATAACTGGCTTGGTCATCCGGGTCGCGCTATTCTTCACTCCCTTCGTCAACGTCAATTTATTACATGTATTAATAATCAGGAACCTTTATGTTCCTCTTGTCCTTTAGGAATTTATTAAACTTCTATTTTTTTCATAAGTTACTTCTACTCAAATGCCTTTTTATTTAATACATAGTGATATTTGGGCATCTCATGTTATCAGTTCTAGTGGTCATCGTTATTATTTATTATTTATTGATGATTTTACAAATTTTTTTGGACTTTTCTTATTTCTCCTAAATCTCAAGTTTCCTCTATTTTTATTAATTTTTATTCCTATATTTATACTCAATTTGAATGTCGTATTAAATTCCTGCAATGTGACAATGGTAAAAAATTTGATAATGTCTCTTTGAGTTATTTTTGTCTTTCACATGGCATTATTTTTCTTTTTTCATGCTCCTATACCTCCTCCAAAAATGACAAAGTTGAACGCAAAATTCGCATCATAAATAATATTATATGAAATCATCTCTCTCATACTTCTGTTCCCTCCTCTTTTTGGTCATATTCCTTCACTTGACAACTTATCTGTTAAATATTCTTCCCTCTAGCACTAGATATTTTCTTACTCCTACGCACCTTCTTTATCATAAAATTTCAACTTACCATCATTTATGTATTTTTGATTGTGTATGTTTTCCTCTTATTTCCTTTGCCTCTTGTAATCAATTGCAAGCTCGCTCCACTCCATAGTCTTTTTGGGGTACCCTCCGAATCATAGAGGTTACAAATGTCTAGATTTATCTATTAATAAAATTTTTTATTTCCCGCCATGTCTTATTTGATGAGTCTAAATTTCCATTTTCCTCATGCTTATTTTTCTAATTATTTTTCGTCTATGCAGCAACCTTCTTTCTCTACAGATTTTTCTCCTCTATTTTTTCTCATTTGTTGGGCCGATCGGCAAACTCTAGCCACATTCTTTATCTCCAACCTAGTCCAAAACCCATGCTCCCTCAAGCCCGCCCGTGATTCTCAGCCTTGACCTATTTGCTATTCGGTCACGCGTGGCCCAATTCATTTATTCTCCTCCTCAATCCACTTCAGCCGTTGATCCGCGGATGCACCTAGCTCCCCTACTCACCTCGGATCCAGCTTATGCTCTTGGGCCACAACCTGACCCGCGACCTACTAATTTTGGACCTTCATCTCTTTCTTCCCAAATAATAACTATAGTCCGTCATAGCATTTTTAAACCCAAACATTTATTTAATCTTAATTCTATTTATTTTTTTTTCTCCTTTACCTAAATATCCTCTCAATGATCTTGGGGATCCTAATGAGAAATTGGCTATGCATGATGAGTTTGATGCTCTTATTGAAAATAAGACGTAAGAACTTG
The DNA here is from genome assembly GCA_027405835.1 of Asclepias syriaca. Classification (NCBI taxonomy): domain Eukaryota; kingdom Viridiplantae; phylum Streptophyta; class Magnoliopsida; order Gentianales; family Apocynaceae; genus Asclepias; species Asclepias syriaca. Next base: position 24,552 of record JAPHNG010000650.1, read on the forward strand.
TTCCTCGTCCTGCTACCGCTAATGTCATTCATAGTTTATGGATTTTCAGGTGTAAAACCAAATATGATGGCTCTTTTGAGCATCACAAAGCTCGCCTCGTTGGTGATGTGTCGGACAACAAACTAGTGTAGATTGTGGTGAAACTTTCACTCCCGTGGTCAAGCCTGCCACTATTCACACAGTGCTCACTCTTGCTCTTTCTAAATCTTGGTGTATCATTAGTTAGATGTCAAAAATATTTTTCTCTTTGTCCACCTCTTTAATACTATTGACATGCTGCAGCCACCTTGCTTTCATGATTCCCATCATCCTAATCATGTTTGTTTACTCAGATAAATCTCTATATAGTCTCATACAGGCTCCTCGTGCATAGTACCAGCATTTTGGTGATTATGTTCATACTTGGACTTTCATCATAGTATCTTGGATCAATCTTTATTTATTTTTCGTCAAGCTACTGATATGATTTATCTTCTTCTTTATATTGATGATATCATTCTCATTGCCTCTTCTTCGGCTCTTTGTGACTCTTTTATGGAACTTTTAGGTTCTAAATTTACTATGAAAGACTTGGGTCCCTTGAGTTATTTTTTGGGAATTTCTATTACTCGTACTTCCTCTGGATTATTTTTATCCCAACAGAAATATGCTCAAAAAATTATTGATCGTACCAACATGTCTACGTACAAGCCCGCTTCTATGTCGGTTGATGTTAAATCCAAGCTTAGTCAATTATTTGGTTCTCTTTATCTTAACCTGACTAAATATCGTTGTTTTATTATTGCTCTTCAATATTTGACCTTCACCAGACTTGATATCTGCTATGCTGTTTGACAAGTGTAAATGAAGCATGTCGTGGTCCCTTAAAATTCCAAATATCTAATCACGGTAACTATGCTCAATGACATCTTCTCTGCACCAACATGCCTCAAGTTGTGCTCAGTTATTGAAAGCTCCCAAATTTGTTTACAAATTCATGAACTTTGTGATTATATATATATATATATGTAAAATTTTCCTTTAGCTTTTTAATTTAATTTTGGGAGTTTTTTTTCTAAAATAACTCAACTTTTTTAAAATAGTCCCGATTTAACCTTGTTTGTAAAACTATTTCTAAAAGTAACCTTAACTCATTCAGAAAATGAATCCTAATGAAACCCACTAAAATAAATTAAAATTTTCTCTTTTCTCTTTTTCTCTTTCTCTATTTTCTCTCTTCTTTCAATTTTTTTCCTTCCATTCCGATTTGACGTGGTTTCCATATTTCCTTTTATTTTATTTTTCTATATGTTTTAAATAAATTTTATTTTAATTATTTTCCTCTCTTTTTTCCCTTTTCTTTTTGTTCTTTTTTCCTTTTCTTCTCCAATTCAGCTCCCAACAAAAACCCTAGCCCACCCAACGGTTCAATTGAAAGAAGCATTTGTATGGAGGCAGTAACTAAACAACGTCCGATGTTAACTAAACAACGTATGACGGCGATAACTAAGCAAACTACTGATATTGCACAATTCAGGTAAGTACGACTTGTCTTTTTTTTCCTTTTAAATTTTATGTTTACTTTTTATTTTTAAAATTATGATTTCAAATTTACCATAAGATATATGGTTAGTCCATTGTGTTGACTTTCTAGTCAGATATATGGTTACTAGTGAGGTTATACGGTGATATATATCCAAATGTTGTGGTAAAAGTGTTCTTTCTACTTTATGTTTGTCTTTCAACATGGATTTAATATTCAGTACAGTTAAAAATAAATAAAATAGATGGCTTTGTAGAATGCAAAATGATAATTTTGCTTATGTGATTATTATATCCAAAAGTTTTAATTTTTGTTATTATATCAAGAAGTTTCCAACCACATTGAATGTCTTTGTTTTTCAACTAGGTTTGTTAACCTTCCTTTGGAAAATCTTCGGATGTGAATTGAGTTTGCCCCAACAATTGTAGTGTATTTTTGGCTAAAATTATTCATTTATATGTTGGATTTGTTATATATGATTCATTTTCTACTTAATTTCCTCTATTTTTTTGTGTTGTCTATTTGACATTGTTTTCTCGCATTGATTTCTGATTGCCCTTTTTGTTTGGGCTCATCATTATTTTTGGTTCGTATTTAGAATTTAATTTCAGTAAGCTATTTTGATAGAAATAGGTTGAAGTTATATGTATGTAGTTCTTTGGTTTCTATTATCTTCCTCTTTCTCTCTCTTTCTCTCTTTTCTTTGGTTACTAGTGCTAGTTTTAGAGGTTACAAATCATTCTGTCTTTTAGGATCTTATTATGATGATGATAAGAGAATTTATATCATTGACATTTTTTTTCTTGAGATGTAGTATTGATTTTTTGGGATGAGAAATTTATGTGTGAAAAAACCTCTGAATGCTAGGATAGATGTTGTGTGTGTGTATGTTTCCATCTACTGTGGTGGAGAACTATGTACTTTTCAATGCGTGCTTTCCAACCACATTGTTAATGTCTTTGTTTTCAACTAAGCTTGTTAGCAGCCTCCTTTAAAAATTTTCATATGTGAATTGAGTTTGCCCCAATAATTATAGTGTATTTTTCTACTAAAATTATTCATTTATATGTTGGATTTTGTTATATATTTTGAGTATTTTCTTCTAAAATTTGTTGTTATCATAATCTATTGTTTTTTTGCCCCTTCTGATTTTTTCTTTCTTTTTTTTTGTGTTGTCTGATTTCCATTTTTTTCAGCATTGATTTTTTATGTCTTGGCTGACCTTTTTAAAGTTCAACTGATTCCATTTTTTTTTACTGGAGTTGATTTCTGATTTTTCTTAATTGGGCTATCCTTTTTCTTTTTGAATGAACTTTTTTTATGTTAAGGATTTTTTTTAAATGGTTAATAATGTTAATTTTCCTTATGTGGCAGGTTACTTAGTAGGAAAGAGATAATTTTTTTTTTCAACATGACTCATGTTATGAATGAGACATTTTAATTAATACCCACATTTATGTTAAGGTAGATGGCGAGTTCTCTTGAAGTTGTAATCTATGTTCGATAAAGGCAACTACTTTGATGAGCACAATGATCATAGGACATCTTTAATATGGGATGGTATAAAAGAGACGAGTGAGAATTCACTAGTTGTGAGGTGGTTTGATTCTAGTTTTTTTGAGTTGTATACCATGACTCCAACTAGAGTGAGGGAGATATTGTTGGATTTTGAGGGGTAGCACGTGTTGGATATTTTATGGTTGATCATAGTTTAGCTACTGCACTTGTAGAAAGGTAGAGACCAAAGATACATACATTTCAACTCTCATGTGGTGAGGTGACTATTACATTACAATATATTGCAGTGTTATGGGGTCTACCTCTTGATGGAGAGCCTATTATTAGGCCAAGGATGTGGGTGGTACAGAATTTTGGCAAGATTTATGTGAGAGGCTTTTGGATTTTAAACCTAGAGTAGATGAACTAAAGTGTAATAGAACGAGGAAGGCTGCTTTAGATAGGTATTTGGCGATTGCTTTATCACCCGATGCATTTAATGATCACTTATTGCAGTACTCACAATCGTTAACTCTATTATTGATTGGTGGTTTATTATTCTTTGGATGTACAGGTAATAGAATTAACCTTAAGTATCTCCTTCATTTAGAAAATTTGAAGGACGCTGGGAATGTAAGTTGGAGTAGTAGCGTTCTTGCTTACTTGTATTGATCAATGTGTATGACATCAAAATGTGAGGCATGTGAGATTTTAAGTCTCTGTGGTACTACTTCGAGTAATATTTAATTTAAATATTAAAAAATTTCGAAGTTACATTAAATTGAAAGTTGAATCTAATATTACTTTTAATAATTTTGTTTTACAGTTGTGGGCATGGGAGCGTCTTCCCTTATTGCAACTAAATATACGCTTTGAGTTACCAATTTTACCAGAGTTAGCACCGCACGGAGGAAGGTGACAAGTGAAATTTGATCTCACCAAACTATCGACCCATGTTCTTATCACTTATCAAGATTAACATGACCGAATATCCCCCAATCAGGTGATATTCTATTTCAATTTAATATATAATTTAATATTTATGACAATACAATTGAATATATATACATATATATTGTAGTTTTCATGGATCTCATACAATGAGATTATGAATATCTTCTGGAGAGATATTTAGTTGGCCGAAACATATGGAGTGTTGGTGTACCATTGATATGTTGGGAGATTGTAGAGCTCCACATTCCTGATCGAGTTGCTAGGCAATTTGGACTTTATCAATCAATTCCGAAACATGCCTCAGGTAAACTCTCTAGACTACATAAATGCTAATTACGTGTAGTATGTCTATTGATTGGATGATACATCACCTGGCTCATCTTTATCATTAGGAAAATTGATACAATCATGTTGTTTCTTAAATGCTAATTACGTGTAGTATGTCTATTGATTGGATGATACATCACCTGGCTCATCTTTATCATTAGGAAAATTGATACAATCATGTTGTTTCTTAAATACCAACAACGGTTGATGAAAGTGATGTAGTCGAGGATTATTGCTCTAGGTATATTATAGAATTACTAGCATTTTAGTAGACAATCTGATTAATAGAGGGTATGTCGATGAGATCTATTCTATTACCAGTTCCAATGTTGTCATATTCGTAATTTCTACTTCTAGTTAATTTATTTATATTAACTATTAGTTAATAATTTTTTAAATTTCTACTTCTTTCTCAAATTTGTAGACCAATGTTGTTGAGGGTAGTCTCCAAATATGTGAGGAGGAGTTGAAGAACATATCTGAACCAAGTGATTAAACTAGTTTTAGTCAAATTAAATATTTACTTACTCGTGGTCTTGCTGCAATAGGATCGATGATTGGACATCACGAGGCAAGATGTGTTGTTACATGATCACAAAATGTGGTTAATCCATCTAAACGACCAAAGAATCGAATCTTCACGTGTGGAGCAAAAGGGGTAAAGAGAGGAGGTAAACAATGTAACCTTACCAGACCTGAAATGTAAAGATGGATTTTTTTGACCATTTTCATTGGTTTTAGGGTATATATACCTTGAGATAGTTGATATTTTTCCTTCTAATTATTATTATTATTTTTTAATAAATTTATTTATTTAAAAAAATATTAACTATTTTAGATGAATCTCAAATTATGAATAAGACATGATAAACTAATATAAAAAAAATATTTGTCCTCCTCAAATATTATTTACAATTTGACTTGCAAGATTTAAATTTTTTTGGAAAAAAGATTTAATATATATATTGAATTAAAGTAAGTAGTTTCAAGCATGAGAATGAGTTTTGATTTTAATTGCTATTATTAAATTAAACTAAAGTCGATTTTCACTCCTCACTAAATCTTATATTGGCGAAGGATTTTGATACATACACTTCACACCTAATGGATTTAATTGAATAAATTTGATACATACACTTCACAAATTTGACAAAATAATGAAATAAAAAGTAAAAATTACTTTTGAATCCGTTAGAAATTATTTTTCAGTTTTAATCAGTGGACTATTTAGATACAAAATTGTGAAAATACAATGGTGAAGGATTTTTTTTTCTTTTTTTCTTTTTGTTTTTTTACTTTTTTCAAATTTAAACATAATAATTTTAGTTCAAATATCTCAACTATTAAAAAATATAGAAATTATTTTTTATAAAAAAATTACAAAATATAAATAATTTAGTTTATTACATCATATCTTAAATAATATTTATGAATGTTTGTAATAAAGATTCTACTTTTTTTGTTTTAAAAACGTAATCTAACTTATTTATTATAGATTATGATATGGAATAAATTTTATATTTTATATTTTAAATATAATGTTTGAAAATTTGAATATTAGTAAATTATATTTGTAAATTACAAATAGTTGACTTATAAGAGTTCTACAAACAAGTGTAAGATTAACTAGAAGGAGATATTGGGAAAGAAAATCTTTTTTTAGGACAAATAAATGTAAGAAAATATGACATTAGTCAAAGATACTAATTGTAATTTTTTGTTTTGTTGGTTAATTTTTCTCTTTTAATATATAGACAATATTTATATGGATCATTAGAGATAGTAATATGGAACAAGTTTGGTGATTGCTTCAATTTATTCACTCTATTGATGTTGCTGTTTTACGCTCAAAATACTATCGAGACTTCTTTTCTTCAAGCTCGTATGACTCGGAGTAGCAATTACATTTGGTGTTGCATAATGGAGGGTCATCCACTTCTAAAAAAGGGTTTATGGTTTCACGTGGGAGACGGCAAATCCATATCCATATGGCACGACTCATGGATTCCTGATTGTCCGTTCCAACAGCCTTTACTAAATCAGAAGAATGTTTCGAAATTATATTGTGTTTCTGATTTGATTGACTTCAAAAATTTCTGGTGGAATCAGTCTTTTCTCCAACAATGGTTTGATGAAGAGACTATCAAAGCTATTATGCAGATTCTGATATGTCCTTTGCTTTCGAAGGATACTTTTGTTTGAAGTTTTATTGCGAATGGGGTTTATTCTATTAAGTCAGGATATTGGCTAGCTATGAGGGTTCCTCCAAAGGTTCACCACTTCCTTTGGCGGGTGGCTTGAAGTTTGCTTGCTAGGGAAGAGGTTCTTTATCATAGATTCAAAGGGAACCATCTTTGTGTCTTTTGCCAACATGAGGTTGAAATGATCATACATCTTTTCTTTGATAGAATAAAATATAAATGTATTCTATATATACCTTAACATAGTCTTATAAAATCATAAAAATCAATATGTCAAATTATTAAAAACAATAGAAATTGAATTGCGAAAGTGTATCTTATTTCATCTCGTATCTCCAACAAATCTTTAAGAATCCTAGAAAAAGCTTTCTTCGTAACTTGACAAAGTAATCTTTAAAAAAAATCAATTGGAGTTAAGAGTTGTGTTCTACTACGAGATATATTATAAAAACTCTCAAGATTATCTTGAGAATCATAACCAATATAATATAATAATTATTTTTAGCTTACCCATCACAATTTAAGAATATAGTATCTACATATGTGTACCGTACTTATTCTTAATGCATATTAATTCAATAAAAAAAGATTATTTATTAAAATAAAATAAAAAATCTTCTACCGTACTCAATTAGACCGTAAGCTTTGGTCTCATTCTCACTCAATGCAATCCGTTGGCCTCAGCATATTGGGTTTAACCACATCAAATTTCATGGTGATTGTAAGGCGTTAATCCATAAATTACAATCTTACACTTTCTACAAGTCATTTAGTTGGCTAATTTGTTACTTTTTTTTATTGTTTTTGATAATGTTTTTCTTAAGTTTATTTCCCAGAGTAATAATGTGTTGTCTTATTTATTATTGGTTATTAGTGTTGACATACCAATCTTTCAGGATTTTAGCGGATAATTAATATAATATTCTTTTTCTTTCAAAAAAATACTAATTAATGGACTTTAAACTAATAAAATATTTGCTAGAAAAAAAAAAGAAAAAGAAAGAATTGGTATCCAATTTCGTCCAAAATACTTTGGAAAATATATGTATTTTATAATAGCAACATATGACTGAAAAGTCATTAATTTAAGAAATAATAGGTATTGTTTAATATATATATATAAATTTTCAAATAAATAAAACATTTATTATTTATTTCTTTTAAAATCTGCACTTAATTAAACATAATTATCAACTCTTAACATGTGTTTTTACGATATATTAGTTATTGCATATTAAGTTTTTAAGTTGAATCTTTTTTTTAGTAATTTCATATTAGTTTTTAAAATTTATTAAATTTTGAATTTTATTTCAAATTTTGCTATTTTCAATTTTTTATTATAATATTTGTTATATATCGTTTGATTTTTCATAAACTTATTCATTATTTTTAAAGTTTAATTTCTCAAATTTTTTTATATTAAAGGTATTAAAATTAATTTTTAGAGGGTTATTATTTAAAGTAATAATAATTTTTTCTTTAGCTTTTTTTCTTGTTCATTTAATTTTTTAAATTTCTTTTATATTGTTTACGTCTATTTTGTAATTTATTTTAATAATTTTAATAAGTGAAATATACACTAATTATTAAAAAGCAATTGAATAATTATTTATTAATATTTTAAAATATTATTTTAATAAAAATATAATATTTATTTTTAAAAATTTTAAAGCATGTGTCAAACTTATAACCTCTCAAAGTTATAAATAAAATTACTACCAAATAGAAACATATTGTTAACCTAATTTTTCATTATATAAACATCCAATAAATAAATAAACAAATATATATATATAATATTTCAAATTTTCAATATTTTTTTCAGACAAATTTTTTTTCAAATTAATAAATTAGTATTGGGACAAATCCATCTAAGTATGTAGTGGACCCGATTGACAGGTAAGAGTAAAAAACTGCTATTACAATTAACGGTTATTGGGGGAACAACTCTAAAAATAAAAAGGGAAAAATAAATGTAAAAAGGAAACAAAATTATTTAATTAAATCAAATTTTCAATAATAAAAAAAGGAAAGAATATCTTAGCAAACAAAGGGAAAAATAAATGTATTCACATACATACAAATCGAGGAATAATAGCTTGTAAAGCAAAAGGAAAATACTAATTTTAAAATTGGTAAAATTTATTATGGTTAGAATATCACATATTTTTAATATATTATACATAAATATTTAACTTTTGAAACTAAATTTTTTTCATATGCAATAACAAGACACGAAGAGCAAAGCGAAAGAAGATTGCTTAAGCATTTCTCCCTGTTTCCTCATAGGTATGTTTTACTTTTCATTCTTTATATAGGAAGTTGATAAACAACATTTTTCTCATAAATTAGTCGATAAAGATATTCACTTTCTTAAGTATATATATATTTATCTTTCTTTTTCTTTTTTTTAATCTAATAAATTAGTTGATAAAGATATCTGGTAATAATAATAAAAAAAATTTAGATCTTGATACTATTTGGGATTTTTCCTTGAATAAACAATGAAAAAGAAATGTTAAATTTTTAATTTGAAGTTTTAGTTATTCTTTAGAGTGTTATGGTTTACTGATGAGCTTTGCGGCATTGGATAGAAAACTTTTAATTGGGAATTTGAGCATAATATTTTATCCTCAATATTCATATATTTAAAATAAAATAATATTTTTTTTTGTTTTTCCAATAAAAACATTAATTTTTAAATAAATTTTAACAAATTTTTCCTTATTTGATTATGTCTTAAATTTAGATAGTATTATTACAATATATAAAGTTTATTATTTTTTCTATCATATTTTGTAAGGAATCATGAATAACAAAGGGAAAGAAAAAGCTCTGAGTCCCGAGGAGAGGGACATTTCTAAGGAATAGTCTGATGATGAACCTTGTTCAGGAATCCTTGATGAATAGAATCCTTGTTCAAGAAAGTGTTATCCATATCCATACCTTGTTCAGGAAAAATATCTAAATGATTGGGAAGATATTCTTCTGTTAGTTGACTCCCACACTAAGGCTGCAAGTCAAGAAATAGTGCAATGTGCAGACTTATTATGCAACCTTGAGAAAAAGATAGAAGAGGCTAAAGATTTCATTCTACAGTTGATTAATTTTGAGAAAGGAAATTCTAAAATAATTAAGAATATAAGCAATGATTTAGAATTCGTGACGAGGAAGATTAAAAAACTAAATGATTAGAGCAGGTTGGTAGTGCAATGTCATAAAAATTCTCTGTTGGATTATGCCAAAAATGTTCAATAGAAGGTTGCATCAGACGACATCGTCCAACAACCAAAACCAACTAAAGAGGAGCATAGTGAGAAAAATGAGCCTTAAAAATGAAGGTTTTCAAATAACATTTGTTGGTCATGTTTTGTTATAGATAGATATTCTTGTGATTTGCTTACATTTTAATTGTGGTTTAATATATTAGAAGATTTAATGGTTCTCTTGTTATGATTTTTGAATGGAAATTAATATTATTTGAGATGGTGAAAGTTGGATTCAGCTATTTATTTTGCTTCAATTATTTACCAATTTTGAACTTAACTTTTCCTTTTGCTTTACAAGCCATTATTCTTGGATTTGTATGTATGTGAATACATTTATTTTTTCTTTTGTTTACTAAGATATTCTTTCCTTTTTTATTTATAATTGAAAATTTAATATAATTAAACTATTTTATTTTCTTTTTACTAATAAAAATTTATTAGTAAAAATAAGATAAAATAAGACTGAACCAAAAATAACATAACTTTTAAAATCACATTTCCTATTTCCATCCTTGAAAATACTTTATATATATATATATATATATATATATATGTTACATATAAATAAAATATAATACATTGTTAAGATGATTTTGAACTTAGCTTCTTAACAATTTTTTATTATTCAAATTAGTTTTATTTTTTTTTCATAATTTAATTCATATTTAATTTAAATGTTTCAAATTCATTCTTCTCTCAATAATTAATAAATTTTAAAGCTATTTATAAATAAAAAATTGTGAATTTTAAATATAATGGAGAAAAAACCTCAAAATTTATAAATAAATAAATAAATGTGAGAAAATACTTTTAGAATATCCTTGTTAGCCTAAATCCCACATCCAATAGTTAAAAAAAAAAACATCAAACAGTTAATGAAGAATTAAATACGTAATAATTTTTCTTTAGTGTTGTTCCTCCGGTAAACCGTTGTTCCTAAATCAATTCAGCCCACTACATACAGTTAGATGGATTTGTCCTAATACTAAATTATTAATTTGAAAAAAAATTTCCTCAAAAAATAACATTTTAAATTTGAAATATTAAAAAAAAAAATATATATATATATATATATATATATATATATATATATATTGACAAATTTTTGGTTAAAGAAATGACAAATTTTATGATAAATAATAATTTTATTTAGTTATTTATTGGCATGTTTATATATATATTTATTGGATGTTTATGTAATGAAACATTATACAAAAAAAAATATAACTATATGATAATAGTCTCACTTATAATTTTAAGAAATCATAAATTTGACACAAACAAAAGCACCTCAAAATTTTAAAAAATATATATTATATTTTTTATTAAAATAATAATACATAATTATTCAATTGCTTTTAAATAATTAGTGTATATTTCACTTATTATTCTTAGTAAAATAAATTTTAAAATAGATGTAAAAAATATAAAAGAATTTACATAACTTAAAAAATTAAATGAACAAGAAAAAAACAAAAGAAAAAATTATTATTTCTTTAAATAAAAACCTTCAAAAAATTGTAATACCCTTAATAAAAAACATTCGAGAAATTAAACTTAAAAAATAATGGATAAATTTATGAATAATCATATATTATAATAAAAACAATTTGAATACAAATTTTTTAATAAAATTCAAAATTATATAAATTTTTAAAACTAATATACAATAACTTAAAGAACAAAAAAAGTTAAAATAAGATTAAACTTAAAAATCTAATATTAAATAACTAATATATCTTAAAAATACGTGTTAAGAGTTGATAAATTAGTTTAATTAAGTGCAGTTTTTAAAGAAAATAAATAATAAATATATTATTTATTTGAAAATTTATATATGCTATTATGAAATACATATATTTTCAAAGATCTTTTGGGCGAAATTGGACACCAACTCTTTCCTCTTTTTTATGTAAATATTTTATTTGTTTTAAGTACATTATTTATCAAATTTTTTGAAAGGAAAATAATATTATATTAAATTATTCTCTAAAAAGTTGTAGATGAAACATTTGGGAAATGAACAAACCATTCTTGAAAGATTCGTAAGTCAAGACCAATAATCGCTAATAAATTAGTCGGTATATTATGATTCCGGAGAATAAACTTAAGAGAAAAATTATCAAAAGCAACAAAAACGCAACGAAGTTGCTCAACTAAATGACCCGTAGAAGTAAAATTTTGTGCTCAAGATTATAGATTCTGGATTAACATCTGGCAATCACGACGCAATTTGACGTGTTTAAACACATTATGATGATCCCAACGATGGATTGCATAGAGTAAGGCCAAGGCTTTAACAAATTCAACACTCCCATGGTAATGTTTATATTTGGTAAATTAAGAAAAGATAATGAGAATGAGACCGAACCTTACACTCTAACTAACAGGTGAATATTGTTAGATTTTTATTTTAATAAATCATATGAGCTTATGTGTCAATTATATATTTAAGGTTATTATATTTTATTAAGTTTTATTAAACTAATTTAATTAAATTTATTGGTCTAATATGCATTAAAAATGAAAGAAAATAAGTACACGTGGCCAATCAACATGTCAAATAGGACATGTGGCAAGTTAAACAAGAAATATTCAAAGTACTGCAAGGAATGAATAAGAGATAATGTTTTACACATCGACTAAAAACAAAATGTATATCCCTATGAATAAGAGATTGAATTACAAAGAGAGCAGGATATAACTCACATTTCACCTAGCAAATAATAATAATACTTATGGGTCCCAAAACAAATAATCTGCTGAGGAATGTCTATCTAAAAAGAAAACTAAATAACGGCAAAAATCCTATAATCCCTTTTCATTCGGCAGAAACCGCTATGGGACTCACTCTCAAGAAAGTTATTATTCTTGTGAAAAACAACATTTGACACTCCAAATGTGGCAGCCAATAATAAATTACATGTGATATTTTCATGTCATTATTAGGATAAATAATTTCTCTTCTAAAAAGGGAACACTAATAGCTTATAAAGCTAAAGAAAAAACACTAACATCAAAATTCATAACATTTATTATGGTAACTTCTTAGTACATTATATATAAATAGTTGATAGTTTAATCTTTTTTCAGATGCAACAACTAGAAGGAGAGCAAAAGAAAAAGAAGATTGCATAAGCATTTCTCTCTACTTCCTCATAGATATGTTTTACTTTTCTTTCTTTATGTAAGAAGTTGATGATCAACTTATCACCAACATTTCCCTAATAGATTAGTCAATGATGATATCTACTTTCTCGGATACATTTTTGTTTTGTTTTTGGATTTGATAAATTAGTCGATAAAGATATCTTATTATTTAAAAAAAGAAACCTTATATCTTAATACCATTTTGGATTTTGACCCAAATAAACAATGAAAAGGAATGCTAAAATTCTAGTTTCAAGTTTAGGTTATTCTTTAGTGTTATGGTCCATTGATGAGAATGCGGCATTGGATTGAAAATTGTAAATTGGGAACTTCGGCATTGAATTGAAAAATGGAGGAGGGCGCTAGTACGAAAAATTCTTGACCTTACTTAAGTTAAGAAAGCTCCTGATCTGCTCATATGCGTCTTCCGGATTAACATTAACATTTTCAAAAAAAGCTTTCATGTAATCCTTATTCAATATTTTAAGGTGGAATTATGCAAGAAATGAAAATCTAAAACAACATTTCAATAATTCATGTTGAGTTTTGATACATACAATAATATTTGTTTTTTGTTTGTGAATAGTAATTATTCATTTAAGTTTTAAAGATTTTTATATTATTTTTTAAAATAAAATGTACATTTATTATTTTTAAATTTTGTTTCTATACTCTAGAAACAAGGCCAGTTCAACCGTCTTGAAAGGACGAGATTTATCCACGTCACCTTTCATTTTTAATTTGACTTACTATATTATAATTCTTTGGTCAAGCATTAAAATTAAAAATAAATTAATGCATTTAATTTCGTATAAAAAGTTCAATATCCAGTTCTTTTACTTGTTTAAAAATAGGATCACCACCAATAAATATAAAAAAAGGAGGAAAAAAAGAAGAAAAAAAAGAATCTAAGATCCTATGTAATGTGTTGCATGCACTCCATTGCAAAATGTATAAAACCAAAAAAATATATATATATATATACTTTTTTGTATAATGTATTATGTACTTTATTCATCATTTTGTGACCCTTTGTTTATTTTATTTTTCTTGTTCTAAGAATGAATAATTGATAACTTATATACAAGGTTTACAATTCTATATGAAATTTTTTGATACACTTAATACAAAAAATATAAAATTGATATATACAATGAATGTTAGATCATAATTAAAATATAAATCATATATAGAAAGTTTCATTAGTATAAAAGAAAAGTATTTAATTATATATTTTTTTAATAAAAAAAATATAATAACTATGCACAAAAGGAAAGCGTCCTAACAGAAAATTTGATAAAACATCTATGAAATAATGTCACATTTCTTTTTTATATTATTGTTTTCATAAATAGCTTTACTTCTTAATGCTATATATATATGATGCTTTGATTTTTTTAGGATTCAACAAAAACGAAGAAGATCAAAGCAAAATAAGGTCTAAACCTTTTATCCTTATGCCTTTAAAAAATAAGGTCTAAACCTTTTATCCTTATGCCTTTAAACTTTTTTGCACTAAAATAACTTGTCCGTATTAATTATTAGTACAACATGGAGATTAGTCACATATACCTAGCCAACGCCAAAATTGATATATTTATAACAGTCAACTATATATTTTTTAGTTTTAATTTACAAGTTATATAAAATATATATTTGTCATTTTTTCTTAGAAAAAGTGTAACTTAGTTTATAATTGTCTCATTTATAACTTTTCAAAGTCATGAGTTCCATATAAAGATAAAAATATCCTAAAATTATCTTTTCTTTTTTTACAAAAAAAAAATATATTCTTCTATTTAATTGATAGCAATGATAAATATATATATATATCCAGCAAAAACAAATCATGAGTTCCATATAAAAATAAAAATATTTTAAAATTATCTTTTATTTTTTAAAAACATAATATTCTTCTATTTAATTAATAGTAATGATAAATTTATATATATATCAAGAACAGAAAACAAATGATAGCAATAATTAATATATATATATCAAGCAAAAAAAATACCTTATGAACAAAGATAACTTGAGTTTTTATATGGAAACAATTTAGAAGTATGATACTAAAGGCTTTACAGTTTTCCAAACGTATGTTTTAAATTAAAATAACATTATTATTAGAACTTATAAATTTTATCTTTCTTTCTCCTATTTTGCAAAAAATCATGAACAACAAAAAGAAAGGAAAAGCACCCCAAGAAATGAATGATACCACCAGGTCCCGAAGGTCATGGATGATGGCAATCCTTCGGTATTTGATTTCAGAAGCCTTTCGATTCGCAAGCCCTTGATGAGAAATATCAACCAAAATGATGAACAAAATCCTTTAAAAAAGTGCTATCTATATCCATACATTGTTATGAAAAAATATCTAAAGGATTGGAAAGAGAATATTGAGTTAGCTGAGTCCTAGAATAAGGCTACAATTCGAGAAATATTGTATCGTCCAGACCCATTATCCAACCTTGAGAAGAAACTAGAAAAGCAAGCTAAAGATCCCATTACAAAGTTGATTAACTTTGAGAAAGAAAATACTGAAATAATTGAGAGTATGAACAAAGATTTAGAATCCGTGAAGAGGAAAATTAAAAAGTTAATGAATTGTAGCAGAGAGGCACTGCAATGCCATAAAAGTTCTCTATTGTATTATGCCAGAAAGATTGAACAAAAGGTTGCATTAGACGACTAATACAAGCAACCAAAACCAACTGAAATGATGTTGTTTGAAATAACTGATGTTGTTTACCTTATTTGACGACTAATTCAAGCAACCAAACCAACTGCATTAGACGACTTTTTAGATGTTTAATTATTTGTATTATATATATATATATATTATATATATATATATATATATATTGTTCTTTTTTAATACCTATGCGACGATTTTTGTCTGTACCTTGTCTTGAATTCATGGTCTCTCAGTCATAAGTGACGGTTGTACATAGTTGAGAATAGTGACGGGCGTACATAGTTAGAAATCTATTACAAATAGCAACTAAATCTTAACGTCGTCGTTATTAGTAACAACGTTTTTAGTGACAGTCATATTTGTTGCAAATCCGTCACAAATGTCATTTTGCAACAACTTTTTGACAAATATGACCGTTGCTAAAATGAAATTTTCTTGTAGTGAAATGACTATTCCAAACTATCAAAACAAAATTTCATATCGATTTTAATAACTATATGATGCTTTTTAGTCTTAGAAGTTTTAGAAAAATGAAGAACTTCTTGCACAATAATTGTATTGTCCGCGACCCTTCTATTAGGTAAGCAGACTGATTGCATAGGAGAAATAAGATTTAGTATAATTGTTCTTAGTCTAGAAGCTAGAATTTTAATAATAATCTTATAGCTAGTGTTACATAAACTAATAAGTCGGAAATTATTTATAGAATTGTGATTATCACTTTTAGGAATTAAGGAAATGTAAGTGTTATTTAAATGATCACGCATTTTAACGGAGTTTGGTAAAGAAATTCAAGATTATTGTACTATCTTGATGTTGTGTTTGATTCCAGGTTTGTTTGAAGAAAAAAAGGATTCGGTCCACCAGGATCAAGACCTTTATGATGTTTAAACTAGAATAAAGCATGCTGTATTTCTTTTTGAGAAATAGTGAGTGTTATGAGGAATGGGAATAAAGTTTAGGTTCTAGTTTTGGGAAGGAATGTTGTATTGAATACACACTATGAAAATGTTTAAGAATATGTTGTTTGATGATATGTGAATCAAAGGTCCAATTGTTATTAAAGATTTGAAGACCCAAAAGATTTTGGTATATTTTTTTGAATATGATAAATTAGCTGATGAGAATATATGATAATAATAAAAACAATTTAAATCTTCGTACCATTTGGGATTTTGCACCAAATAAACAATGAAAAAAGAATGTTAAAATTTTAATTTCAAATTTTAGTTATTATTTAGAGTGTTATAGTTTATTGATTAGCATACGGCATTTGCTTAAATAATGTGAATTAGGGTTTTTATATAAAAGTTGTCTACCAAATTTTTATTAGTAGAAAGAAAACAAAATTGCTTAATTATATCAAATTTTCAAATTATAAAAGAAAAGGAAAGAATATCATAGCATACAAAAGGAAAAATAAATGTATTCACATACATACAAATCCAAGGATAATAGCTTGTAAAGTAAAAGGAAAACGTTAACTTCAAAATTGATAAAATTTATTATGGTAAGAATATCACATTTTACATTTCAAAATTGGTTAAATTTAAGTCAATTTACATTTATACTAATTTTCGTTTTAGCTGATTGGTCTTACTTAAGTTAGGAAAGCTTCTAACTTAAATTTTAAACATGTGCATATATGGATTAGAGATTAAATCCTTAGAAATGAATGTTGTGCCTAAATCGTGATTCTCGACTGGAGAAATTGACCAATTTCGTAGAGTTTGAAGAAGCATAAACATAATGAATCATACATAAATGTCTTGTGATGATGAAATGGAGGCTAGTGTACAAGAGGAAATGGATGCTAAACATGGTGCCGCTACTTGGGGGCGGTAGTCCTTTGTGGACATCATCCAAAACCTTGAACTCAAATGGGAATTGTACATTGGGAAAGCTGAGGAAGATGTCACTAATAACCTAAGTATGACAGATGTAATACAGTTCTAGAGTATGGAAGTTGACCTTGCAACTTGCCCAATAGTAGATATTCCATGGGATGAGTCAATACAGTGTTAGAGAAACCATGGAGGAGGGCATTGGTACTAAAAACTCGTGGGCCTTGCATAAGTTAGTTGAGTTCTTTATCAACTTGTCTGCGCCTTTCTAATTAACTTTAACATTTTCAAAAAAAAAACTTTCATGTAATCCTTATTCAATATTTCAAGGTGGGATTATTCAATATTGACGAAGAGTTTTGACACATATAATAATATTTTTTGTAGTGAATAGTAATTATTAATTTAAGTATTAAATATTTTTATATTATTTTTTAAAGTGAAATGTATATTTATCATTTTTAAACTGCGTAGAAACAAGACGGTCTTGAAAGGAGAAGTTTTATCCACGTCAGCTATCATTTTTAATTTGACTTGCCAGATTATAATTCTTTGGTTATACATTTTAGAATTAAAAATAGAGTAATGCACCTAATTTCTCATAAAAAGTTGGATATTCAGGTTTTTTTATTTGTTAAAAGAAGGACCAACACCAATAAACCTAAAAAAAAAAAATGCTAAGAATCTAAGGACTCCATTGGAAAATGTATGAAACCAAATAAAAATAAAGTATTATTTTGTATAATATATTATGTACTTTATTTATCATTTTGTGATCCTTTGTTTTTTTTATTTTTCTTGTTCTAAAAATTAATAATTGGAGAATGATAACTTATAGATTTACGGGTTTATATATTAATTTTTTATACACTTAATACAAAAATTATAAAAATGATATATACAATGAACGTTAGGTTATAATCAAAATATAAATCATATATACAATTTTATTAATATAAAAATAAAGTGTTTAATTTTACTATTTTTTTTAATTAAAAAAAATATAATAACTAAGCACAAAAGGGAAAACTATAAGTATACACATACATACAAAAGAATAATGCATTGTAAAGCATAAAGGAGATGTCCTAACAGCAAATTTGGTAAAAATTCTATGAAATAATATTATATTTTTTTTCTACATTATTGTTTTATTAAATAGCATTACTTCTCAAGGCTATAAATATGATGTTTTAGTCTTTTTTCATATTCAACAAAAAGGAAGAATAGTAAAGCAAAGAAGATCTTATAAGTATTTCTCTCTACTTTAGTCTTCTTTCCAAAGGTATGTTTTACACTTTTTTTTTTATGTGAGAATTTGTTGATGAACTTTGGGGATAACAAGGTTTTGGTTAGGGTTTAGATCAATAGATATTTTTTCCATCTAATAAATCTATACTTTTCCTTACACTATCCTTATCTAATTTACTTGTTTTTATGTATTTTCTTTAATTCATTAAAAAAATTCGAAAATATATTTATTATAATAGAGTATATACGTATTTTAAATTTGTCATATTATAGAGATAAGAATATCCATATATAATATATATATATATATATATATATATATTGTTATATTAAGAAATTAAGTGATATTTATTAATATTTTATTTTATTTTTTTATAGAATAGCATAAAATCAATTAATATATATATATTTCAATAAAAGAATGTAAATAAATTCTAACACCATTTGAATTCTTTCCTTTTATGTCTTAAATTAAGATAACATTATTATTAGAGCTTATAAAATTTATTTTTCTTTCTCATATTTTGCAAGAATTCATGAACAAGAAAAGGAAAGAAAAAGCACCCTAAGAAATCATGGATGATGGGATCGTCCAGTATTTGATTTCAGAAGCCTTCCGATTCACAAGCCCTTGATGAGAAATATCAACCAAAATGATGAGCAAAATCCTTTAAGAAAGTGCTATCTATATTCATACATTATTGAGTTATCTGAGTCCCATAAAAAGGCTACAATTCGAGAAATATTGTATCGTCTAGACCAATTATCCAACCTTGAGAAGAAACTAGAAGAGACTAAAGATTCCATTGCACAATTGATCAACTTTGAGAAAGAAAATTCTGAAATAATTAAAAGTATAAGCAATGATTTAAAATTCTTGAAAAAAAAGATTGAAGAATTAAAAGATTGTAACATAGAGGTTGAACAGAAGGCTTCATTAGACAACGACGTCGAGCAACCAAAACCAACTAAAGTGGAGGAGCATAGTGAGATAAGTAATGTTGTTTAAAGGGCTTAAAAATATTAAGGTTTTCAAATAACATTTCTTAGTCATGGTTGGTTTACATTTTAATATATATATATATATATATATATATATATATATTATATTGAACATAAGTACTTTTTCTTAATTAATGTAATAATTTGAAATACTTTTACATTTTAATTTCTATGTTTTAAGTTGGTTCTTCTACCTTGTTTTTAATTCCTTTGATTTCCTTGCTTCTCATTTAATATAGTTTGATATATTAGAAGATTTAATTGTGTTGATTGTTGCTAAAACTTTAATTAATTTCTTGTATTTGTTGAACAAGATAATGTATTTTCTACCGTTCCAAAATTGAAAAGATTCGAAATATAACTTCACAATTTTTTATTTCCATAACGTAAATATCTAAGTAATGATATATTGTTGACATGCAATAATATTTAAGAATTTATATTCATTTGTAATATCTTTAATAAAAAAATTCGAGAAATTAAACTTTAAAAATAATGGATAAATTTATGAATAATGCAATATTATAATAAAAAAAATTGAATAGAAAAATTTTAATAAAATTCAAAATTATATAAAATTTTAAAACTAATATATAATAACTTAAAGAAGGAAAAAAAGTTAAAATAAGATTGAACTTAAAAACTTAATATCAAATAACTAATATCTTAAAAGTACGTGTTAAGAGTTGATAAATTAGTTTAATTAAGTGCAGCTTTTAAAGAAAATAAATAATAAATATATTATTATTTGAAAATTTATTATGCCATTATGAAATATATATATATATATATATATATATATATATATATATATATATTTTCGAAGATCTTTTGAGCGAAATTGGACACCAGCTCTTTCCTCTTTTTCATGTACATATTTTATTTGTCTTTAAGTGCATTAATTATAATTTTTTTTGAAAGGAAAATAATATTATATTAAATTATTCTCTAAAAGTCCAAGATGAAACATTTGGGAAATGAACAAATTATTCACCAAAGATTTGTAAGTCAAGACCAATAATAGCTATTAAATGAGTAGGTATATTATGATTCCAGAAAATAAACTTAAGAGAAAAATTATCAAAAGCAACCAAAATGCAACGAATTAGCTCAACTAAATGACCCGTAAAAGTAAAATTTTGTGCTCAAGATTATAGATTTTGGATTAACACCTGGCAATCACCACGCAATTTGACGTGTTTAAACACATTATGATGAATCCAACAATGGATTGCATAGAGTACGGTCAAGGCTTTAACAAATTCAACACTTCCATGGTAAAGTTTATATTCTGTAAATTAAGAAAAGAAAATGAGAATGAGACCGAACCTTACGCGCTAACTAACAGGTGAATATTGTTAGATTTATTTTAATAAATCATATGGGCTTATGTGTCAATTATATATTTAAGGTTATCATATTTTATTAAATTTTATTAAAATAATTTAATTAAGTTTATTGATCTAATATGCATTAAAAATGAAAGAAAATAAGTACACGTGGCCAGTTAACATGTCAAATAGGACACGTGGCAAATCAAATAAGAAGTATTCAAAGTACTGCGAGAAATGAATAAGAGATAATGTTTTATACATCGACTAAAAACAAAATGTATACCCCTATGAATAAGAGATTGAACTACACAGGGACTGGGGTATATCTCATATTTCACCTTGCAAACGATAATAATACTGATAGGTCCCAAAACGAATAATCTGCTGAGGAATGTCTATCTAAAGGGAAAACTGAATAACGGCAAAAAGCCTATAATTCCTTTTCTTTCGGCAGAAACCGCTATGGGACTGACTCACAAGAAAGTTATTATTCTCGTGATAAAGAGCATTTGACACTCCAAATATGGCAGCCAATAACAATTTACACGTGGTATTTTCATATCATTATTCAGATAAATAAATTCTCTTCTAAAAAGGGAACAATAATAGCTTATAAAGCTAAAGGAAAAACACTAACATCAAAATTCATAACATTTATTATGGTAACTTCTTATTACATTATATATAAATAGTTTATGGTTTAATCTTTTTTCATATGCAACAAACAAGAAGGAGAGCAAAGCAAAAGAAGATTGCATAACAATTTCTCTCTACTTCCTCGTAGATATGTTTTACTTTTCTTTCTTTATGTAAGAAGTTGATGATCAACTTATCCCCAACATTTCCCTAATAGATTAGTCAATGATGATATCTACTTTCTCGGATACATTTTTATTTTATTTTTGAATCTGATAAATTAGTTGATAAAGATATTTGATTATTAAAAAAAATCTTATATCTTAATACCATTTTGGATTTTACCCCAAATAAACAATGAAAAAGAATGTTAAAATTCTAGTTTCAACTTTTGGTTATTCTTTAGTGTTATGGTCTATTGATGAAAATGCGGCATTGGATTCATAATTGTGAACTGGGAACTTCGACACTGGATTGAAAAATGGAGGAGGGCATTGGTACTGAAAATTCATGACCTTACTTAAGTTAAGAAAACTCCTGATCAGCTCATATGTGCCTTTCGGATTAACATTAACATTTTCAAAAAAAAAACTTTCATGTAATCCTTATTCAATATTTTAAGGTGGAATTATGCAAGAAACCAAAATCTAAAACAATATTTCAATCATTTATGTTGACAAAGAGTTTTGATACATACAATAATATACTCTAGAAACAAGGCCAGTTCAACTGTCTTGAATGGAGGAGATTTATCCACCTCAGCTTTCATTTTAAATTTGACTTACCATATTATAATTCTTTGGTCCAGTTTTAAAATTAAAAATAAATTAATGCACCTAATTTCTTATAAAAAATTCAATATCCAGTTTTTTTTATTTGTTAACAAACCGGATCAACACCAATAAATCTAAAAAAAAAGAAAAAAATGAAGAAAAAAGAAGAAGCTAAGAATCTAAGTAATGTGTTGCATGCACTCCATTGCAAAATGTATAAAACCAAATAAAAAATAAAATACTATTTTGTATAATGTATTATGTACTTTATTTATCATTTTGTGACCCTTTGTTTATTTTATTTTTCTTGTTCTAAAAATGAATAATTGATAACTTATATATAAAATTTACTGTTCTATATAATAATTTTTTATACACTTAATGCAAAAAATATAAAATTGATATATACAATGAATGTTAGATCATAATTAAAATATAAACTATATATAGAAATTTTCATTAGTATAAAAGGAAAGTGTTTAATTATACAAAGCGTCCTAACAACAAATTTGGTAAAAACTCTATGAAATAATATCACATTTCTTTTCTACATTATTGTTTTCATAAATAGCTTTACTTCTCAAGGCTATATATATATATATATATATATATATATATGATGCTTTGATTTTTATTGGAATTCATCAAAAACGAAGAAGATCAAAACAAAATAAGATCTTATAAGCATTTTTCTATGCTTTAAACTTTTTTGCACTAAAATAATTTGTCCGTATTAATTATTAGTACAACTTGGAGATTAGCCACATATACCTAGCAAACTCCAAAATGGATATATTTATAACAGTCAACTATATCTTTTTTATTTATAGTTTACAAATTATATATAATATATATTTGTCTTTTTTCCTTAGAAAAAAGTGTAATTTAGTTTATAATAGTCTCATTTATGACTTTTCAAAGTCATGAGTTCAATATAAAGATAAAAATATATTAAAATTATCTTCTTCTTTTTTTAAAAAATAATCTTCTATTTAATTGATAACAATGATAAATTTATATATATATGTCAAGCACAAAAAAAAAATGAAAGGAAAAAAATGATAGCAATGATAAATTAATAATTAATGATTAATATATATATATATAAAGTAAAAAACATTTCATGAGTTGGATAAAAAAATAAAAATATCTTAAAATTATCTTTTTCTTTTTTTAATAATATTCTTCTATTTAATTGATAGCAATGATAAATTTATAAATATATATATCAAGCAAAAAACAAATTACAAATTCAATTGCCAGGACTTGAACACAGGTCTCTCACCAAATATCTTAACCAACTAGACTACAAAAGAAATTGAAAAATTAAAGAATTATAGCAGAGAGACAGTGCAATGTCATAAAAATTCTCTATTGTATTATGTCAAAAAGATTGAACAGAAGGCTGCATTAGACGACTACGTCTAGCAATCAAAACCAACTGAAGTGATGTTATTTGAAATAAGTGATGTTGTTTAACTTATTTTTTATAAAGTAAACATCACTTATCTAATTTGAAATTTTGTGCTTTTACCTTTTTTATTTTTTAATATTTTATTATATTTGATAATTAATTTTGTGGGACAATATTTCCAAAATCTCCACGTTGAAAATATGTGAAACAGTTGTTGCCATCTTTTCTCTCTCCATATTTGCCAATATTATCATTGTCATCTTTTCTGTTGTCCTACACTTAATGTATTAATTATAAAATATTTTTTTGTTTTATTTCCTTTTTTCCAATAATATATATATATATATATACTTTTAAAGTTAATTTTAATTATATATATATATATAAATAGTTGCTAACCGTATTGGTATTCAATGTATCTTGCAGTTAAGTTCCTAATATTACCCATATATGGACTTTGAGTTTAGAGTCTCCTAATATTACCCATATATGGACTTTGAGTTTAGAGTCTGACCCAAAATTATCCCACAAAATTTACCTAAGAGATTCAATTCAAACTCTCAATTATGATTTGGTCCGATGGATTTCTTGAAGGATATATGGATTTTGAGGTTAGGATCTAACCCAAAATTATCGTACATAATTCACCCTCAATTATATATCTTGAAAGAAATATTTAAGAGTTGGTTTACCGATTATCTCAAGCTACTAGATTCTTATAAAAATATTAGGAAAGTAAGATATATTCCAAGTACCGTGGTTCAGTTGGGATAAATTCATCTTAGCTTTAATGGGCAAGAAAGGTAAGTACCAAAATCAGCCCAGTAAAATTGTTTAGCCCAATGTTCCAAGATCCATTGGAACCGCTTAGATTAGAACATTCCCCATTCTTAAAAAGACCGATGTGGGATAATTGATATAAATAGCCCACCTTTTTTTCTTAATACTTTGATTGTTCTAGTTTTCTTCTTTCATTCCGTAAAATTAAAATACATATAACAAATGTAATATAAATTTTGTATTTATTAATTTTACCTTTTTACGAATGCAAGAATGTTACTTTTTACATAAATTTTAAAAAACTAACTAATCACAATGTTTTAATTAAAAAATATGTCATTTTTATCAAAAACTATCAAATGTGAAATTTTAACTAAGAAGGAAAATCTAAAAAACATTTTATTTTACATTTATTTCTTTTAATATTAAAATTTGTTTTCTTATTGTATTTAATATTTATAACTTTTTGAATTATAAGTGAATGTTATACTAATTTACTATACTTTTTTTTTGTTTTTTCTTTTTTTTTAAACAATCTTATAGTTAATATACCCAAACAATCATGAATTTATTTAAAAAGAAATTAACTTATCATTCTTATTTTCCCCCACCCCCTTTTTTTTCATTCCATTCCTAACCATAGGGGACAAAAATGTAGGTTCTTTCATAGATTTCTTTTTTCAAGAAAAGAAAATAGATAAATAAAATTTTTAATTATTTTTTTAAAATTAAAATAGAATACAAAAACATAGTTTTGGCCATATGAAATGTAAAATTAGAAATTTATTTTTGTTTTTTTTTTTGTCATTTTCGTTGGTTTTAGGGTCTATATAAACCATGAAATAAATGAGATAGTTGATTTTTTTTTAAAAAAAATATTATTATTATTATTATTATTTTTAATAATATTTTTTTTAAAGATATTATATATTTTAGGAGACTCTAAAAAAGACATGTTAGACATAAGAAATATTTGTCCTCTTCAGATATTATTTACAATTTGATTTGCAAGTTTTTATTTTTTTTTTTGGAGAAAAGATTTAAAATTTTTATATATAATATATATATATATATATATATATATATATATATATATATATATATATAGATTATGGTTTTAAATAATATTTTAAATATAATTACAAATAAGTGCAATATATACAATAAAAATGTTACATTGTAAATAAAATATATATAAAAATTACAGTATAGGATTTTTATTGCTACAAGAGAAAAGTGTTTAATTGTATTAGGGGTAAAAACAAGAAAGGAAGAATATCTCTGGGTAGAAAAGGAAAACTATGTATAACACATACATACGTATAGATACAATGTATATATTTTTTTAAAGTTAATTTCAATTTTCTATATATAAAAAATAGTTGCAAACGGTATTGGTATTCACATTCAATGTATCTCTTTTTTATCTTTTTTTTTTTTTATTTGTTAACAATATTTTCTCCTTTGATTTTAAGGTAATTCTAATTTAGAATATATATATATATATATATATATATATATATATATAGATAGAGAGAGAGAGAGAGAGATTTATTTAAATGTTACTTGAATAATTTCTTAATTAACTTATTAATAGTACTTAATGTAGTACAAGATTTAGCGATATATATATTTTATTTTATATAATAGAATTATATTTGTAATAGGTACTCAAGTAAATTAACTAGTTAGTTAGCAATAAAGAGTCAAAGAGAATATACCATTTTTGAAAAATGGAAACAAATCATAAATTAAGGTTAATGAAGTGAATATATGATACTTGTTATGAATCCCGAAGATTCATTACATTAATGGATGTCCATCATCCCAGAAAATTATGAAAGGTGATAAATATCAGCTAATATTTTTAATATTGGATATATATATATATATATATATATATATATATATATTGTTAATGGAGGAGCATTACAAGGAAAAGGAAAAGTGGAGCAATAAGGGGGGTGAAGTGGCTCATCCACTTATTTGTTTGTGTATATATATGTTTGTATTGTATGAATTGGGAGATGAATGAAAAAGAAGAAAAATTGTAATTGTGATTCCCGAGAGCTTCCTCTCTTCCTCTCTTCCTCTATTCCTCTCTTTCCCTTATATATATATCTTATATACATACATACATTAATATATATTATACATTATATATACATTATATAATCAATTTTATAACACGTTATCAGCACGAGTCTCTACCACCGGATAAGGTATTTTTTGAAGTTTATTTGAAGAAAAACCAGGTACTTTTTTACCGGTACGTTTTCTGTTATTATGTCAAATTTTATTAAACTCAAATTTGTGATTCTTGATGTCACCGGAAAGAATTATTTGTTATGGACACTAGATGCCTGAATGCATCTTGCTACAACGGGTCCGACAGACACCGTTATATAAAATAAAGTATCATCAACACAAGATCGTGTTCATGAGGATTTGAAAAAAAAATGAATAACTTACCGTGACAGATCCTCTTATTTTATGAGGAAATTTGAAAGAAAAATTCGACCACCAGAAGATGGTCGTTCTCCCGAAAGCACGGTATGACTAGTTGCACCTGAGGTTGCAAGATTTCAAATCCATGAGTGAGAATAACTCCTCAATGTTTAAAATAGTTTCACAGCTGAAACTGTGTAACGGATGATGATATGTTGGAGAAAATATACTCCACTTTTCATGCCACAGATATTGTCCTGCAGTAACAATATCGTGAGAGAGATTTTAATAAATACTCTAAATTGATTTTTGTCTTCTTGTTGCAAAACAAAATAATGAATTACTGATGAAAAATCACGAGACTCGACCTACTTACCTACTCAATTCCCTAAAGTGAATGATGATCCCAGAAGAGATCATGGTAGTGGTCGTTACCGTGGTCATGGTCATGAACGTCGTGATAAATTTGACCCTTATAATTGTAATAATAATTTAGGTGCCAAAATATTTATGACCATCTGAAGTGGACAAAACATAATGAGAAAGGAAATATTGTTCCGAAAAATTATGAAGACAAATGTTATCGTGGTGGCATGAAAAGTCACTGGTCTCGTGCCTGTAGCACGACGAAACGTGCCTGTAGCACGACGAAACGTGCTTGTAGCACGACAAAACATTTTGTTGACTTATTTCTCATGAAATAAATTATGACGATCTTGAAAATGTTGATATGACTCATCTGGATGTTACTGATCTTTTCGAACATCCAAAAGAAATAATTGACCACTTGATTGGAAATTAAAGTGTCCAAAATAATTAAAATATTAATATTATATGTTTATATTACTTTTGTAATTATATGCTTAATTTTATTTCTGTAAAATTTTGTTAATAAACAGATGGCTGTTGTTCAATTTTCTGGTATGAACAACGATATCGAAAGTGTCTGTATTGACAGTGGAACTACGCACACCATACTAAATACAGAAGTATTTTTCTCACCTGAATGTGGGAGAAACAAGTGTTACCACAATAAATGGTAGTGCAAAACTTATTGAAGGCTCCGGAAGAGCTAATATAATATTACCGGGAGGAACTATGATTGCTATTGAAAAGCATTATATTCCTCAAAGTCTCAAAGAAATTTATTGAGTTTTAAAGATATCCGACGGAATGGATATCATGTTGAGACTATAGAAGATGGTCATGAATATTTGGGTATCACAAAAATGACCTCCGGTAATAAGGTTTTTTGGAAAAACTACCATCTCTATCCTCTGGCCTATATTATGCAAAAATAAATGCTATTGAGGCATCATTTAGTAAACCAGAAGTTTACTAATCCCGTTACTTTTAAAGTTGGCATGACCGTTTGGGTCATCCGGGATCAATTATGATGCGAAAAATTATCGAAACAACGCACGGTCATCCTTTGAAAAATCAAAGGATTTTGACTTCTGATAAACTTTCATGTGCTGCATGTTCCAAAGGGAAATTAATTATAAGACCAGCACCATTGAAAGTAGGAGCTGAAAGTCCTACATTTCTAGAACGGATTCATGGAGATATATGTGGACCGATTAGTCCACCATGTGGGCAATTTCGATATTTCATGGTTTGATTGATGCATCGACCCGATGGTCGCATGTTTGTTTAATATCGACTCGCAACCTGGCGTTTGCGAGATTACTTGCCCAAATAATTCGCTTAAGAGCGCAATTTCCTGATTATCCTATTAAACGAATCCGTCTAGACAATGCTGGTGAATTTACTTCACATGCATTTAATTCTTATTGCATGTCGATTGGAATAATTGTTGAACATCCTGTAGCTCATGTTCACACACAAATGGTCTAGCTGAATCATTTATTAAAAGGCTGCAATTAATTGCTAGACCATTATTGATGAAAACAAATCTCCCTACAGCAGCCTGGGGACATGCAATTTTGCATGCTGCAGCACTTGTGCGTTTAAGGCCATCGAGTTATCATAAATTTTCTCCCATACATTGGCTTTTGGTTCAGAGCCAAATATTTCTTATTTGAGAATTTTTGGGTGTGCTGTATATGTCCAATTGAACCACCCCAACGGACAAAAATGGGTCCGCAAGAAGATTGGGGATATATGTTGGGTATGACTCCCCGTCCATTATAAGGTATCTTGAACCTTTGACGGGGATGTATTTACAGCAAGATTTGCTGATTGCCATTTTGATGAAAATTTGTTTCCCAAATTAGGGGGAGAGAATAAATGGCATAAAATTGAACTTGCGTGGAAAACATCTTTGAATCATTTAGATCCACGCACAAATATAAGTGAACTTGAAGTTCAAAAGATTATACATTTGCAACAAATTGCAAATCAACTGCCAGATTCTTTTGCTGACTCTAGCAGAGTCACTAAATCGCATCTTCCAGCTATAGATGCTCCTATACGGATAGAAGTTCCTGAAGGACAGAAAGTTAATCCTATAGCTATCGAATCAAAAACACGTCAGAAGCGTGGCCGACCCCTTGGTTCCAAAAATAAAAATCCTCGAAAGAAAAGAGGAACAAATGATCCAGAAGATCATATTGATGAAACAGAAAAGGAAAACCAAGGGACAACTGATGAAAAGATTCCAACTAAATAATGATGAGAATTCTGAAATCTCTATTAATTACACAGTTCAATCAAAGTTGGGATCGAAAAAGTTGTTATTGATAATGCTTTTGCATACAACGTAGCCCTTGATATTTTCAAGGATAATGAGGATTTAGATCCTTTATCAGTTGAAGAATGTCGGCATAGAATTGATTGGCCTCAATGGAAAGATGCATTCAATCGGAGTTAAATTCGCTTGCGAAGCGAGAAGTTTTTGGACCTGTAGTCCAAACGCCAAAGGATGTAAAACCTGTTGGCTATAAATGGGTGTTTGTGCGAAAACGAAATGAGAATAATGAAGTCGTAAAATATAAAGCACGACTCGTCGCACAAGGCTTTTCGCAAAAGCCAGGAATTGATTATGATCAAACTTATTCACCCGTTATTGATGCTATTACACTCCGATATCTATAAGTATGGCAGTTCATGAAAAGGTGGACATGCGTCTAATGGATGTTATTACAGCTTATCTTTATGGAAGCCTTGAAAATGAAATTTATATGAAAATCCCTGAAGGATTCAAATTACCAAAGGCTTCTAAAGGCCCTCATGAAAATTATTCTATCAAATTACAGAAATCATTATATGGGCTTAAACAGTCTGGACGCATGTGGTACAATCGCCTTAGTGAATTCTGTTGAATTCAGGATATAAAAATGACCAAATCTGTCCATGTGTTTTTATTAAGAAAACAGATTTTGGTTTTGTGATTCTTGCTATATATGTTGACGATATCAATCTAATAGGAACTCCAGAAGAGCTTCGAGAAGCTATAGATTGTTTGAAACGAGAATTTGAAGTTAAAGATTTGGAAAAACTAAGTTTTGTCTCGGGCTTCAAATTGAACATATGAAAGATGGAATTTTTGTTCATCAGTCAACATATACAGCTAAAGTATTAAAAGATTTTTCATGGATAAAGCATATCCATTGAGTATTCCAATGGTCGTGAGGTCGCTAGATATAAATAAAGACATATTTAGACCTCGAGAAAATGGTGAAAAACTACTTGGTCCTGAAGTACCATATTTGAGTGCTATTGGTGCACTGATGTATCTTGCAAATAATACTAGACCGGATATAGCATTTGCTATAAATCTATTAGCAAGATTTAGTTCTTCACCAACACGACGACATTGGAATGGTATTAAACACGTCCTTAGATACCTCCAAGGGACAATTGACCTCGGATTATTTTATTCAAATGTAAATGATCCAGAACTGATTGGATATGCAGATGCGGGTTATCTTTCGGATCCGCATAAGGCACGTTCTCAAAATGGCTATTTATTTACATATGGTAATACTGCTATATCATGGCGCTCTACGAAGCAAACAATAGCAGCAACTTCTTCTAATCATGCTGAAATAATAGCCATTCATGAAGCAAGTCGAGAATGTGTATGGTTGAGGTCAATGATACATTATATTAGAGAGAGTTGTGGTTTATCCTCCAGAAGAGAGATTCCAACTCCTCTATATGAAGATAATGCAGCTTGTATAGCTCAATTAAAGGGAGGATATATTAAGGGAGATAGGACGAAACACATTTCACCTAAATTCTTCTTTACTCATGAACTTCAAAAGAACGGTGAAATTGATGTGCTTCAAATTCGATCACGTGATAATCTTGCAGATATATTCACTAAATCTCTTCCGACAGCAACCTTTGAAAAATTGAGATATAAAATTGGTTTGCGTCGATTTAAAGATTTCAAGAAATCATCTCATCAGGGGGAGAAATCTACACATGAAGAATAGTGTACTCTTTTTCCTTCACTAGATTTTTTTTCCCACTGGGTTTTTATCTAGTAAGGTTTTAACGAGGCCTATTCTTTATGTAATGGACATCCAAGGGGGAGTGTTATGAATCCCGAAGATTCATTACATTAATGGATGTCCATCATCCCAGAAAATTATAAAAGATGATAAATATCAGCTAATATTTTTAATATTGGATATATATATATATATATATATTGTTAATGGAGGAGCATTACAAGGAAAAGGAAAAGTGGAGCAATAAGGGGGGTGAAGTGGCTCATCCACTTATTTGTTTGTGTATATATATGTTTGTATTGTATGAATTGGGAGATGAATGAAAAAGAAGAAAAATTGTAATTGTGATTCCCGAGAGCTTCCTCTCTTCCTCTCTTCCTCTATTCCTCTCTTTCCCTTATATATATATCTTATATACATACATACATTAATATATATTATACATTATATATACATTATATAATCAATTTTATAACAATACTTACATTAAAGTTTTCTTTTCCTTTTTTGTTTATATACACTGCTAATATTTTGGGGAAAAAAATGGAATTTTTTTTTCCTTTTATTAATTTTTTTTTTATTTGACAAAATATTTGTACTAATTCATATTTTAATCAAATTGGGAATGTCAACGCTCCAAATAGTCTCTAATTAGGATTGAATTCTTTACATGTATTATGGTGAGATATGTGATGTTGTTTCAAGGACTTAAAAATATTAAGGTTTTCAAATAACATTTTTTATTTATGTTTTATTATGGATATTACCTTTTCGTTTGTTTACATTTTAGGATATATTTATAGTTTAAATCTGCAATTTGCATTGTTTTATAAGTATTACGTAGAACGTAATTACATTTTCTTAATTAATGTAATATGTCCAAATACTCTTTCATTTTAATTTCTATGTTTTAAGTTGGTTCTTTTCACTTGTTTTTAATTTATTTGATATCTTTGCTTCTCATTTAATATAGTTTGATATATTAGAAGATTTAATTACTTTGGTTATTGCTAGGGCTTTAATTCTTGTGCTCGTTCAACAAGATAACGTATTTTTAATTCTCTCAAAATAAAAAATATTTTTAATATAATGTCATCGTTACATTTTTTTATTTCGATAACATAAATATCTAAGTAATGATATATTATTGATATGTAATAATATTTAAGAATTTATACTCATTTGTCACGATATTACCCATGAATTCTTAAAAAAAAAATTAGTTCATTACATTAAAGTTTTATTTTAATATTTTTACTCTACAAATACATGAACTATGTGATTATATATATACACACGTGTGTGTATAAAATTTACCTTTACCTTTTTAATTTAATTTTGAAATAGTTTGAAATGTTGAACTCTTGAGAATAGATAATCTAGAACTTAAAATACATTCCATAATTGGAGAGATAAAATGAGAATGGAAATTAGATTTAGTGATGGATACAGCTTGAAAGTCGTTGCTAATAACGACAGAATTTACGACTGATTGCTAAGTAGTCCTTAATTACAACAGAATTTGCGACCATCTACCACGCCGTTGCTAATTGAAATAAAATTTGCGACAGCTTAATAAGCCGTTGCCGTTGTGAATTGCGATAGAATTTGCGACCACCTTCTTAATCATTGTCATTCACGACGAATCTTTCGATGAGTCTCTTAATCGTCGCAAGCGACACACATTTGCGACAGACTTCTAATTCGTTACAATTAGTGGCACATATTTGCGGTAACATTTAGAGTCGTCGCAATTAGTGACATAGATTTTCAACGACCTTCATATTTGAGCAACTTGATTTTTCAAAGTAAAACAATTAGTGGTTTTAGTTTTTTAAACTTCTTCTTAATGAAATTATCTTCTTGAGTAATACAACTACAAGAACATGGACAAGAAAACAATGGTAGTATTCTATTCTCTATTTACACATCATAATTAGTGTTCACATCTAATTTATGCATGTAATTAATAATTATGTATATACATTTCAGGATGACACCAATTGACTTAATGAGCATTATTCACTAATATTTTTCATCTTTGAGTTCCGAGAGTTCTGCCAAATCCATGTCTTAGCACTCATGATCATGATATTATGGATATGGACAAGAAGACAATGATAATATTTCTCAACTCTATTTATAGATCATGTTTATTATTTACAACTATTTTATTAATTATGTATATACATTTCAGAATGACGCCGATCGATTTAAAGAGCATTCATATGTTTCTTCATTCTCGGGCTCCGTTAAAAGTTCTGCCAAATCTATCTCCTAGCACTCAAGATGATCATATGATGTACTACTAAATCTTGGTTTCCTACTACTTTTATTAGGATGATATTTAAAATGTTTATTATTAACTTTAACATTTTAAAAAAAAAACTTTCATGTAATCCTTATTCAATATTTCAAGGTGGGATTATTCAATATTGACGAAGAGTTTCGATACATATAATAATATTTTTTGTGGGGAATAGTAATTATTTATTTACGTATTAAAGATTTTTATATTATTTTTTTTAAAGTGAAATGTGCATTTATCATTTTTAAATTGTGTACAAACAAGACTAGCTCAACCGTCTTGAAAGGAGAAGATTTATCCATGCCACCTATCATTTTTAATTTGACTTGCGAGATTATAATGCTTTGGTTAAACATTTTAGAATTAAAAATAGAGTAATGCACCTAATTTCTTATAAAAAAGTTGGATATTCAGGTTTTTTTATTTGTTAAAAAAAGGACCAACACCAAAAAAAAAAAAAAAAAAAAAAAGGCGCTAAGAATCTAAGTAATGTGGTGCATGGACTCCATCGCAAAATGTATAAAACCAAATGAAAAATAATCCATTCTTCAATTCTTTTTATATATAATATTTGATTATTCATAAATTTATCCATTATTTTTAAAGTTTAATTTATCGAATTATTTTTATTAAAGGTATTACAAATTTTTTTGAGATGGTTTTTATTTAAAGTAATAATAACTTTTCTTTTGTTTTTTTTTCATGTTCATTTAATTTTTTAAGTTTTATAAATTCTTTTATATTTTTTACGTTATTTTTAAATTTATTTTAATAAGAATAATAAATAAGGATAATAAGTGAAATATACATTAATTATTAAAAATCAATTGAATAATTATGTATTATTATTTTAATATATAATTCAATAATTATGGTTTTTAAGAGTTATGTTATCCTTGGCTCAATCTTATTTTTACTAATAAATTTTTATTAGTAGAATGGAAATAAAATTATTTAATTATATTAAATTTTCAATTATAAGAAAAAAGAAATAATATCTTATCAAACAAGAAAAAAGAAATGTATTCACATACATTCAAATCAAAGAATAATAGCTTGTAAAGCAAAAGGAAAACATTAATTTCAAAATTGGTAAAGTTTATTATGGTAAGAATATCACAGATGGTGAGAATGGGTTTTGATTTTAACTGCTATTATTGATACATACACTTCACACCTAAGGGATTTAATTGAGTAAATTTGATATATACACTTCACACCTAACGGATTTAATTGAGTAATTTGTGAATTTTGTTCCTTGTCACAAATTTGACAAAATAATGAAATAAAAAAAAAAAAATTTGAATTATAAATTATTTTTCTGTTTGAATCAGTGGACCATTTAGATACAAAATTGTGAAAATATAAAGGTGTAGGATTTTTTCTCGTTTTTTAAAAAATCTTTTTTCAAATTTAAAAATAATAATTTTAGTTCAAATATCTCAACTTTTAAAAAATATAGAAATAACTTTTTATAAAAAAATTTACAAAATATAAATAATTTAGTTTATTACATCATATCTTAAACAACATTATTTATGAATGTTTGTAATAAATATTCTACTTTCTTTATTTTAAAAACGTAATTTAACTTATTTATTACATATTATGATTTCGAATAACTTTTAAATTTTAAATATAATGTTTGAAAATTTGAATATCATTAAGTTATATTTGTAAATTACGAATAATTGACTTATAAGAGTTTCACAAACAAGTGTAAGATTAACTATAAGGAGATATTAAAAAAAAATTAGCATTTTTTAAGACAAATAAATGTGAGAAAATATGACATTAGTCAAAGATATTAATTGTAATTTTTTATTTTGTCGGTTAATTTTTTTTCTTTTAATATAGAGATAATATTTATGTGGATCATTAGAGATAGTAACATTACAAATTTATTACTAATATTATAAATAATTTAGTTTATTACATCATATCACTAGTAAACAGTATTATTTACGAATATTGGTAATAAAAATTCTATTTTTCTTGTGTTGAGAAAGGTAATCTAACCGTTTTAAAATATTGAAATGAGTTGAATTATATATATATATATAGATATATATATATATATATATATATATATATATATATATATATATTAAGCATTGGTTTTTCGAACCATTCAATATTGACTAGTTTAGATTTGGTTATCAAATCGAATTTATAGAGTTTAGATTTGGTTATCAAATCGTATTTATAGAGTTTAACTTTCATTGGAAAGAAAATTTTATTATGATTCTTAATTTTTTACAGATACAATAACAAGAAGAAGAGCAAGCAAAAAAGATTGCATAAGCATTTTCCTCTGCGTATGTTTTACTTTTCTTTGTTTATGTAAGAAGTAGATGAAGAACATTTTGATAAATTAATTGATGAGAATATTCACTTTTTAAGTATATATATTTTTTTGATTTGATAAATTAGTTGATGAAAATATATGATAATAAAAAAAAAGGGTAAACTATCACAGATGCACCTCTTAAAGGTCAAAATCCAGCTTTTGCACCTCAAAGATTTTTTGTACACAGAATGCCCTTAACGTTTCAAAACGTCCCACTAGATGCACCTCTGTTAAGTCAAACCGTTAGTGACTCAATTTTGCCGTCAGTCAACATTTTTTTTACTGTTGGGCACTGTTACAGACAGAAGTATTTTTGTCCAACCAGCCCAATTTATTATTATTATTTTTTTAAAAAAAACATTTCCCCCGTTTTACCCCACTCCAGCGTCCTTTTCCATGGAACTTCTGATTGCCGATTTCTTATTCTTCCTCGGAGCTATTTTAATGGCGGCAGCACCGAATCCCGGCGTTCTCATACTCGGAAGAATTTTCATCGGAATTGGTGTCGGAATGGCGTCATTTACGTCTCCGTTGTACATTTCTGAAGCTTCTCCGGCCAAAATAAGGTGCGCATTGGTTAGCACCAACGCAATCCTAATTATCGGAGGTCAACTTATATCCTACTTGCTTTTACTAAGGTATAATAAAATCATTAATTAATTATTAATTAATTAATCAATTAATTAATTATGATGGGGAAGAAATGAATTTAATTGCAGGCACCTGGGACATGGCGATGGATGCTTGGAATTGCTGGGTTACCGGCACGTTTGCAATTCATACTGATGATACTTCTTCCAGAATCTCCTAGATGGCTCTATCGCAAGGTTTTGTTTAATTTCCTAATTGAAATGGTATTGAGAAATTCTGTTTGTGATTTTTTTTGTTTTTTTGTCTCTAGCAGGGGAGAGAAGGGGAAGCAAAAGAAATATTACAGAGAATATATCCGGAGAACGAGGTAGAAGCAGAAATTGAAGCACTCAAAGAATCAGTAGAAAAAGAAATTGAGGAAAATAAATCCGGAGAAATTAACGGGGAGTGGGATAAAAAGGGGGAAAAAATTATTTATTTTTAAAATAAAAAAAAATGTTGAGTTGGTTAGACAAAAATACCCCTGCCTGTAACAGTGCCCAACAGTAAAAAAATGTTGACTGACGGCAAAATTGAGTCACTAACAGTTTGACTTAACAGAGGTGCATCTAGTGGGACGTTTTGAAACGTTAAGGGCATTCTGTGTACAAAAAATCTTTGAGGTGCAAAAGCTGGATTTTGACCTTTAAGAGGTGCATCTGAGATAGTTTACGCAAAAAAAAATTAGATCTTCATACCATTTAGAATTTTGCCCCAAATAAACAATGAAAAGGAATGTTAAATCTCTAATTTGAAGTTTTAATTATTATTTAGAGTGTTGTGATTTATTGATGAGCATGCAGCATTGGATTGAAAAATGTGAATTGGGAACTTTGGCATAATAATCTTTTTGTTAGGGTTTATACATTAACAAATATTTTATCAATTATATATAAATATAATTTCTTTATTATATTATATATATATATATATATATATATTTTTTTTTTTTTTTAAATGTCAAAAAAATTAAAAATTGTCCCAATGTGTATTAATATTTTGTACTCAATATTCATATATTTAATATTTTCTCACTAAAAAATGTTGTTTATAGAATAATTTTAAAATAAAATAATATTTTATTGTTTTTTCAGTCAAAACATTAATTTATAAATAAATTTTAACAAATTTTTTGTTATTTAGTCATGTCTTACATAAAGATAGTATTATTAGAGTATTTAAAATTTATTATTTTCTCTCCCATATTTTGCAAGGAATCATGAATAACAAAGGGAAACGAAAAGCAGTGAGTCCCTAGGAGAGAGACATTTATGAGGAACAGTCTGATGATGAACCTTGTTCAAAAATCTTTGATTAGCAGAATCCTTCAAGAAAGTGCTATCCATACCCATACCCATACCTTGTTCAGGAAAAATATCTAAAGGATTGAGAATATATTATTTGTTAGCTGAGTCCCACACTAAAGCTGCAATTCAAGAAATAATGCAATGTGCATATTTAATATGCAACCTATAGAAGAAATTAGAAGAGGCTAGAGATTTCATTTCACAATTGATTAACTTTGAGAAAGAAAAATATGAAATAATTGAGAATATGAGCAATGATTTAGAATCTGTGACAAGAAAGATTAAAAAGTTAAAGAATTATATTCTAACAATCAATATATAATTATTTTTCTATAAAAGTATAAATATATTCTAACACATTTTCAATTCTTTCTTTATATGTCTTAAATTAAGATAACATTATTATTAGAGCTATAAAGTTATTCTTCTTTTCCATATTTTGCAAGAAATCAAGAACAACAAAAGGAAAGAAAAAGCACCCTAAGAAATGAATTATACCACCAAGTCCCGAAAGGTCACGGATGATGGCTATCCTCCGTATTTTGTTATAGAAGTCCTTCGATTCGCAAGCCCTTGATGAGAAATATCAACCAAAATGATGAGCAGAATCCTTCAAGAAAGTGCTATCAATATTCATACATTATTGAGTTAGTTGGGTCCAACAATAAGGCTAAATTCGAGAAATATTGTATCGTCCAGACCCATTATCCAACCTTGAGAAGAAACTAGAAGAGGCTAAAGATTCCATTGCACAATTGACCAACTTTGAGAAAGAAAATTATGAAATAATTGAGAGTATGAGCAATGATTTAAAATCCGTGAAGAGGAAGATTGAAAAGTTAAAGGATTGTAGCAGAGAGGCAGTGCAATGTCATAAAAATTCTCTATTGTATTATGCCAAAAAGGTTGAACATAGTTAGATACGTGATGTTGAGAGAGGCAGTGCAATGCCATTAGACGACGATGTCGAGCAACCAAAACCAACTGGAGAGGAGGAGCATAGTTAGATACGTGATGCTGTTTCAAGGGCTTAAAAAATATTATGGTTTTCAAATAATATTTTTTGTTCATGGTATGTTATATATATATATATATATATATATATGTATGTATGTATGTATGTATATATTTATATTGAACAGAAGTACTTTTTCTTAATTAATGTAATATGTTGAAATACTCTTTTCATTTTAATTTCTATGTTTTAAGTTAGTTCTTATCACTTGCTTTTAACTCCTTTGATATCATTGCTTCTCATTTAATATAGTTTTATATATTAAAAGATTTGATTGTGTTGGTTGTTTCTAAGACTTTAATTAATTTATTGTATTTGTTTAACAAGATAATGTGTTTTCTACCTTCTCAAAATAGAAAACATTTCAAATATAACTTCACAATTTTTTATTTCGATAGCTTAAATATTTAAGTAATGATATATTATTGACATGTAATAATATTTAAGAATTTATATTCATTTGTCATGATATTACGCATGAATTCTTAAAAATAAAATTTAGTCCATTACGTTAAAGTTTTATGTTAATGTTTTTACTTTACAAATACATGAATTTATTTTTTTTTTATTTTTTGTTTAAAACCAGAGAATTTCATATATAAAGAAATATGATTTACATATTGAGGTAACCTAACATATTATACAAAAGATTGCTAAGTATCCATAGTCCCTACAAAAAGGAGTTTCACAATTCGGAGACTTCTTTCCGCAAGAGCTCGTGTATGCAACAAGTTCTTATTATTGTGTCTTCTATGGTTATGGTTTGTCCATAACTCATGTAGCGTCTGTCTAAAAATATATTGACAATGATAAGCGATCAGTTCATACTTATCAACAAAAGGATTGTTGGTCCTATACCAATGTAAAATATTTATCGGTTTACAAAACAAGTTCTGAGAATATTTACCGATTAGTAGGAACTCTTAGATCTTATTATTTTGATATTATTTTTATATATGTTTGTATATCTTATATGATTTGATTTGATTTCGAGAATTATTTTTTCTACCTTTTATGTAGGACTCTATTGTATATATATTTACATTCTGGTTATTTTATTATCTTAATTTTAAAAAAAATTTTAGTTTGTATGTTTTTTTCAAAATTAATATAATATCCAGAAGAAAAGACTCAAAATCATCCCATCTTCTTGCTCATCCTTCTTTTGCGGTTGCTAATATTACCAATTTTATTAAGATTACCTTGGATATTCAAATCAGTCAATACATCACGTGGCCTACCCTTATTAAAATTCATGCTCGAGTTTATCACGCGTTGAGTCACATAATTCCAATATCTTCTTCCAAGGCCTTGTCGTCTTTCACTTCTAATTCTTATCTTTGGTTCCGTATTGATTTCATAGTTTTATAATGGATTTATTGCACCATCTCCA
The DNA here is from genome assembly GCA_027405835.1 of Asclepias syriaca. Classification (NCBI taxonomy): domain Eukaryota; kingdom Viridiplantae; phylum Streptophyta; class Magnoliopsida; order Gentianales; family Apocynaceae; genus Asclepias; species Asclepias syriaca. The sequence continues at coordinate 65,076 of JAPHNG010000650.1, forward strand.
ATGATCTTCTCACCACTTTATTGGAGCAAGAAACTACTGCAGAAATTGCCTGGAATCGCTTACGTGACATTTTTTCTAACAACAAAAATTCTCGAGCTCTCTACATTGAACAAGAATTTTTCAACAATCATATGAATAATTTAGTTGACGCTTCCTCTTATTGTCAGCATCTCAAATCCTTGGTGGATCAATTATCCAACGTTGGTGCTCCCATTTCTAATGTTTTACTAGTCATTCAGTTAATTGTTGGCTTAAGTGATGTCTATGCTAATGTAGGTACTCAAATCTGCCATGGTGACACGTTGCCTTTATTTTATAAGGCTCGTTCCATGTTAGTTCTAGAAGAAACAACTCTTTCAAAATGATCTGATCTACCTTCGGACCAATCTGCTTTCTTGGTTTCCTCTCCGGATCCTTCCAATATTTTTCCGACAACAACTCTGTTGATTGGTCACGGTCATCGTGGCGGTCGCTCTAGCAAGGACCAACGTCAACTTGGTGGAGCAGCACAGAAATTGACTCGCCCATTCAATTCTCTAGGTCCCAGATCCGGATGATCTTCGTTCACGGATTGCCCATCTCACCCACAACACTAGACTCGGCCTCCACCTTGGGCTTCTTCCTTCATGTAGATTTCACCCTCTTCTTGGTCCACTTTGCAAGTTTCCTGGCCAAGTCCACCTTGCCCCTATCCAACTGCTCCTTGGGTTGGGTCGTCTGCTCCTTCTCCACAAGCCTCCAGTATTTTAAGCTCAAGCCCATTTAGCTAGTGGGTTAACTGTCTCTTTCTAATTTACACCCACTGATGTCTATGCAGCAATTCACACATTAACTCTCTCTCCTCCATCTAATTATTGGTACATGGATACTAGGACACCTCTTATATGACTGCAAATAGAGGTATTCTCTCATCTTATTCCAATTTGAGTAATCCTCATCATATTATTATTGGCAAAGGTCATACTATTCCAGTTAAGGGTCTTGGACATACTATCTTACCAAATTCTTCTTCCCCTTTACCTTTAAATAATATTTTACATGCTCCTCTTTAATTAAAAATTTTATTTTTGTCCGTCAATTCACTATTAATAACGATGTTTATGTTGAATTTGATCCTTTTAATTTTTCTGTTACAAATTTTGAGACAGGTCTCCCCCTCCTGCCGTGTAACAGCTTCGGTGATCTCTACCCTCTCATGCATCATCCTTCCCTTGGTCTCTCATTGTCCTCTTCCTTTGCTACTTTTTATCCTGCGATGTGGCATAATCGGCTTGGTAATCTGGGTCCCGCTATTCTTCGCTCCCTTCGTCAGCGTCAACTTATTCCATGTATTAATAATCAGGAACCTTTTTGTTCCTCTTGTCCATTAGAAAAATTTATTAAACTTCTATTTTTTCCATCAGTTACTTAGTGATATTTGGACATCTCCTGTTATCAGTTTTAGTGGTCATCGTTATTATTTGTTATTTCTTGATGATTTTACAAATTTTTATGGACTTTTCCTATTTCTCATAAATCTCAAGTTTCTTCTATTTTTATTAATTTCCATTCCTATATTTATACTCAATTTGAATGTCGTATTAAATCCCTGCAATGTGACAATAGTAAAGAATTTGATAATCTTTCTTTGCGTCATTTTTTCTTTCACATGGCACTAATTTTTGTTTTTCATGGTTCTATACCTCCTCCCAAAATGGCAAAGCTGAACGCAAAATTTGCACCATAAATAATATTATCCGAACTCTTCTCTCTGATGCTTCTGTTCCCTCCTCTTTTTTGTCACATGCCTTCACTTGGCCACTTATATGTTAAATATTATTCCCTCGTGCACTAGATATTTTCTTACTCCTACGCACCTTCTTTATCATAAAAATTTAACTTACCATCATTTATGTATTTTTTGTTGTATCTGTTTTCCTCTTATTCCCTCTGCCTCTTGTAATCAATTGCATGCTCCCTCCACTCTATAGTCTTTTTGGGGTACCCTCCAAATCACAGAGGTTACAAATGTCTAGATTTATCTACTAATAAAAATTTTATTTCTCGCCCTATCTTATTTGATGAGTCTAAATTTCCATTTCATCATGCTTATTTTTCTAATCGTTTTTCGTCTATGCAACAACCTTCTTTCTCTACAAATTTTCCTCCTTTATTTTTTCCTCCTTTGTTGGGCCGATCTGTAAACTCTAGCCCACCTTCTTTTTCTCCAGCCCATGCTCCCTCAAGTTTGCCCGTGATTCTCAACCCTGACCCATCTGTTGTTGGGTCACCCGTGACCCAATCCATTTCTACTCCTCAATCTGCTCCAGCTGCTAATCCGTGGACACACCCGCCTCCCCTACCCGCCCTAGATCTAGCTTCTGCTCTTGGGCCACACCCTAACCTGCGACCCACTGATCTTGGACCTTCATCTCTTTCTCCACTAATGATGACTAAAGCCCGTCATGGTATTTTTAAACCCAAATAATTATTTAATCTTAATTCTATTTGTTTTTCTATTCCCCCTTTACCTAAAAATCCTCTCCAGGATCTTAGGGATAGTAATTAGAAATTGGCTAAGCAAGATGAGTTTGATGCTCTTACAGAAAATAAGACGTGAGAACTTATTCCTCGTCCTGCTACTACTAATGTCATTCGTAGTTTATGGATTTTCACGTACAAAATCAAATCTGATGGCTCTTTGGAGCGTCACAAAGCTCACCTCGTTAGTGATGTGCAGGACAGCAAACCAATGTTGACTGTGGTAAAACTTTCAGTCACGTGGTCCAGCTTGCCACCATTCGCACAATGCTCACTCTTGCTCTTTCTAAATATTAAATATTAGTGTATTCATCTGTTAAATGTCAAAAATAGTTTTCTCTATGTCCACCTCTTTAATACTGTTGACATGTTGCAACCACTTGGTTTTCATGATTCCTGTCATCCTAATCATATCTATTTACTCAAGAAATCACTATATAGTCTCAAACAGGCTCCTTGTGCATAGTACCAACATTTTGCTGATTATGTTCATACTTGGGCATTCATCATAGTATCTCGGATCATTCTTTATTTATCTTTCATCAAGGTACTGATATGACTTATCTTCTTTTTTATGTTGATGATATCATTCTCATTTCCTCTTCTCCAGCTCGTCGTGACTCTATTATGAAACTTTTGGGTTCTGAATTTGCTATGAAAGACTTGGGTCCCTTGAGCTATTTTTTGGAAATTTCTGTTACTCTTACTTTCTTTGGATTATTTTTATCCCAATAGAAATATGCTCAAAAAATTATTGATCGTACCAACATGTTTACTTGCAAGCTCGCTTCTACCCAGGTTGACGATAATTCCAAGCTTAGTTAATTATTCAGTTCTCTTTATCCTGATCCGACTAAATACCGTCGTCTTACTGGTGCTCTTCATAATTTGACCTTCAGCAGACCTGATATCTGCTATGTTGCTCAACAAGTGTGTTTTTTATGCATGCTCTCCGTACTCTTCACATGACTGCCATTAAAATGCATTATTTGCTATCTTCATGACACTCTTCATTATGGACTTCATTTATACTTCACTTATGCTCATATTTTATTATTCTATACTTATGCTGACTGGGGTGGCTATTCGGATACCCGTCGCTCTATTTCAAGATATTGTATTTATCTTAGGGATAATCTCATTTCTTGATCTACCAAAGTTAATCTACTTTGTCCCGTTCTAGTGCTGAAGTTAAATATCGTGGTGTTGCTAATGTTATCTCTGAATCATGTTGGCTTCACAATCTCCTTTTGGAGCTACACTGTCCTATCACCAAAGCCACTCTTGTTTATTGTGATAATGTCATTGCTGTCTATATGTCTGATAATCCTGTTCAACATTAGCACGCCAAATATATTGTGATGGATATTCACTTTGTTCGTGAAAAAGTTGTTCTTGGTAATGTCTGGGTTCTCCATGTCCCCTCTCATTTTCAAATTGCAGATATTTTTACCAAAAGCCTTTCACTGCAACCCTTTCTTGATTTCCGGTATAGTCTCAACATTCATCTCCTTTCTGCTTCGACTACGGGGGTGTCTTAGATCTTATTATTATGATATTATCATCATTTATCTTTTTAGATCTTGTACAATTTGATTTTATCCCGAGAATATTCTTCCTTACTTTCCTACCTTTTATGTTGGACTCTGTTGTATATATATTTACCATTGTTAATAGAAAAGGTCAATAGATTATATTCTTTCAGGAACAATAAATTTCCAAACGTCTAAAGCATTCGGACAGTCTCTCAATACGTGCATGATCGATTGGCTGCTAGCAGAATAGCTATCACACTTAGGTGTTGGGATGATTGTCTAAGAGAATAAAAGTAAGCTAGTAACAAGTACTCCATGAAAAGTGAACCACAATGTAAATGAAGCTCGTCGTGGTCCCTTACAATTCCAAACATCAAACCACGGTAAATGTGGTCAATGACATCTTCTCTGCACCAATAGGCCTCGAGGTGACTTTGTGCTGAATTGTTTACAAATGCATGAACTTTTTGATTATATATGTATGTAAAAATTTGTTTTAGCTTTTTAATTTAATTTTGAGAGGCTTTTCTCAAAATAACTCAATTTTTTTAAAATGGTTTCAATATAACCTTGTTTGTAAAACTATTTCTCAAACTAATCTTGACTCATTCACAAAATAAATTTTGATAGAACCCACTAAAAAAAATTAAAATTTTTCTCTTTCCTCTTTTTCTCTTTCTCTATTTTCGCTCTTCTTTGAAGTTTTTCCTTCGATTTCGATTTGACGTCATTTCCATATTTCCTTTTATCTTATTCTTATATATATTTTAAATAAATTTTATTTTAATTATTTTCCCCTTTTTTCCCTTTTCTTTTTATTCTTTTCTTTCTTTTCTTCTCCAATTCAATTCCTGACAGAAACTCTAGCCCACCCAACAGTTAAATTGAAAGAAGCATCGGTATGGCCACAATAACTAAACAACGTACGACGGTGACAACTAAACAAACCACTGATATTGCTCAGTTCAGGTAAGTACGACTTGTCTTTTTTTTCCTTTCAATTTTTTTTTATTTTTTATTTTTAAAATTATGATTTCAAATTTACCATAGGATATATGGATATTCCATTGTGTTGTCTTTCTGGTCTAGTGAGGTTATAAGGTGATATATATCAAGATGTTGTGGTAAAAGGGGTCTTTCTACTTTAAATTTATCTTTCAACATGGATTTAATGTTCAGTATAATTAAAAATAAATAAAATAGATGGCATTGTAGCATGCAAAATGATAATTTTACTTATGTGGTTATTATATCAAGAAGTTTTAATGTTTGTTATTATATCTAGAAGTTTCCAACCACATTGAATGTCTTTGTTTTTCAACTAAGCTTGTTAGCAGCCTCCTTTGGAAAATCTTCGGATGTGAATTGAGTTTGCCCCAACAATTATGGTGTATTTTCTGCTAAAATTATTCATTTATATGTTGGATTTTATTATTTATTTTGAGTATTTTCTGCTAAAATTGGTCCTTATCATAATCTGTTTTTATTTTTTTTGGCCTCTTCTAATTATTTTTTTCATTTTTTTGGTATGTGGTCTGATTTTCATTTTTTTTTAGAGTTAAGTTCTTTTTTGTTTTCTCTTTCTTCAGTTGATTTTTTATGTCTTAGCTGGCCATTTTAAAGTTCGGTTGCTTTCATTTTTTTTGGACCTGATTTATTTTTATATGGGCTGTCTTTTGTCTTTCTAGGCCGACCTTTTATTAGTTGGGCTCATCATTTTTTTTTGGTTTGGACTTTATTTTTTTTATGGCCTGATTTCCTCTATTTTTTGTGTTGGTTGTTTGACCTTGTTTGGACTCATCATTATTTTTTGTGTTGATTTCTGATTGCCATTTTTGTTTAGGCTCATCAATATTTTTATTTCATATTTACAATCTACAATTTTTTTTTGAGGGGATTCTTTTAATCAAAACAAGATTTTAATTACTATTCTTCAATCAAATCAAAAACCAATCAAATTTTCAATCCTCGTTAAATCTTATATTTGCCATGGACTTTGACACATACACTTGACATTTAATGATTTTAGTTATATAAAAATAAAAATAAAATATAAAGTTTATGATCTAAATAATATTTTTTTAATACCGTTTATAAATAACAAAAACCATATATAAAATAATATATATTATATATAAAAGTTACTTATCAAATTTTTATTAGTAAAAAAGAAACAAAATTGTTTAATTATATCAAATTTTTAATTATAATAAAAAAAAATAATATCTTAGCAAACAAAAGGAAAAATAAATGTATTCACATACATACAAATCTTACAAAAATAGCTTGTAAAGCTAAAAGAAAAACACTAACATCAAAATTAGTAAAATTTATGGTAAGAATATCACATTCTTTACATTATATATAAATAGTTGATGGTTTAATCTTTTTCAATGCAACAACAAGAAAGAGAGAAAAACAAAAGAAGATTGCATAAGCATTTCTCTCTATTTTCTCATAGGTATATTTTACTTTTCTTTCTTTATGTAAGAAGTTGATGATCAACTTATCTCCAACATTTCCCTAATAGATTAGTCAATGGTGTATCTACTTTCTTTGAAATATATATTTTTTTAATCTGATAAATTAGTCGATATCCAATTTTTTTTTAAAAAAACCTTAAATCTTAATACTATTTTAGATTTTGGCCCAAATGAACAATGAAAAGGATTGTTAAAATTCTAATTTCATGTTTTGGTTATTCTTTAGTGTTATTGTTCATTGATGAGAATGCGGCATTAGATTGAAAAATGTGAAGTGATCTTGACTCCTGAACCTTTTAGGAATGATTTGTTCATTTTTCAAATATTTCACCTGTACATTTAGCGAATAATTTAATATAAATCTTTTCTTTTTTTAAAAAATAATTAATATATTTTAAACAAATAAAATATTTGAAAAAAAAGAGGAAAGTGTTGGTGTCCAATTTCATCAAAAGATTTTCCAAAATATATGTATTTCATAATATTATATATAAATTTTCAAATAAAATAATACATTTATTATTTATTTCCTTTAAAAGCTGCACTTAATTAAACTAATTTATCAACTCTTAACACGTGTTTTTAAGATATATTAGTTATTCATTTTCAAGTTTAATCTTGTTTTAACTTTTTTTTTCTTTAAGTTATTTCATATTAGCTTTTAAAATTTAATAAATTTTAAATTTTATTAAAAATTTTCTATTCTTCAAAATTTTTTTATTATAGTATTCTATTATTCATAAATTTATCTATTATTTTGAAAGTTTAATTTTTCGAATTTTTTTATTAAAGGTATTACAATTATTTTCTGAGGGTTTTTATTCAAAGTAATAATAATTTTTTCTTTGCTTTTTTTTTCTTGTTCATTTAATATTATAAGTTATGTAAATTCTTTTATATTACGTCTATTTTTAAAATTTATTTTAATAAGAATAATAAGTGAAATATACACTAATTATTAAAAAGCAATTGAATAATTATGTATTTTTATTTTAATAAAAAAATATAGTTTTTTTTTAAATTTTTGAGGTACTTTTATTTGTGTGTCAAATTTATGATTTCTCAAAATTATAAGTGACACTATTATCAAATAGTTACATTTTTTTACATAATATTTTATTAAATATATATAAAACAATTCCAATAAATAACTAAATAAAATTATTATTTATCATAAAATTTGTAAATTTATTTTTTTGAAACCAAAAACTCCAATGAAGATATGAAAGTACTAGAAATAGTCAGAGAAGATGTTTTCTATTCATGGGGAAGAAATTAGTTTGCTTTGAATTGGATACTATTCCCTCTTTATAAGAGAATTTACTTATGTGAATAATGATATGAAAATATCACATGTATTTGTCATTTGTTGTCATATTTGGAGTGTCAAATGCTCTTTGTCACCCGAAAAATATTTTTCTTTAGAGTGGGCCCCATGACAGTTTCTGTCGAACAAAAAGGAATCACAAATTTTTTGTTGTTATCAGTTTTCCCTTTAGAAGAGACATTCCTCAACTTGTTGTGGGATCCATCAATACTATTATCGTGAGCGACGTGAAATGTGAGATATGCATTGCACTCTATGTAGTTTAGTCTCTTATTCATAGGGATATACACTTTGTATTAGTCGAGATACAAAACATGATCTCTTATTCATTCCTCAAAGTACTTTGAACATTTCTTGTTTGATTTGCCATGTGTCCTATTTGACTTATTTGCTGGCCACATGTATTTATTTCCTTTCAACAGTCCTCAGCAAAGTGCGAATAATTATTCAGACTTCCTTGAATTAATTTCAAAACTGCCTTTTTCATTTGAAACATTTTCTTCTATCGCATTGTCCTTTCACAAACCCTTGGCGTACTTATTTCTCTGTCAATAATTACTGTTTTTGACAACAGACACTAAGCGTTTTATCTTCCCAAAGTTTTGATGAACATACCAAATGATATACTTTTCCTTTTCCTTTTTCCATTGGAATCCATTAACATTGTATAATAATGAAATTAAATGCTAATAAAGACGGGTTAAATGCTACAAATTAAATAATTAAAACATAACCGCCTTGTAACTAACCTATAAATATATCTTCAATCTCATTTTCTCCCTTCACTGAAACTCTGCCATTTTCATAGCAAAAATTATCGTTCAAACTATTTTCAAGAACTTTTGTACTCTCGACCATTCTTCTTCTTCATCTTCTTGCATGTTACTTTCGCTTCATCTGCTTCAGTTTAAGGTATTGTCTTGTATTTTCTTCTTGATCTTTTTAATGTTTTTTTTTTATATTTTAAGAGAGTCTCAAAGTTGTTCTTGGTAAGAATGTGTTGGGCTTGTGGAGGCTTGTTGTTGGCCGGCCCAATAATCTGAAACCCTAGGTTTTGTTTCCTATAAATAGATAACTTATACTTGTAATCTTCACACCACATGTGAAATAAACCTCCTAGTTGATCCCATGGACGTAGGTTGCAGTTGGCGACCGAACCATGTAAATTCTTGTGTGTCATTTTGTGTTCCATTTCTCTTTATTCTTGCAGATTATTTGTGTGTGTTGTGTGTTTAAATCCCAACAAGTGGTATCAGAGCAAGGTATACGATACGATAGCACAAATTGCGAAAAAAAAAATTTTTGTCACCTCGGAACCGGAGATTCTCCATCTGCCGACTAGAGTTGTCGTTGGAGTCACCGTTGGGGATACGTTGTTGGTTTTGAAGAGATCTGGGGAGATCCAGATACGTGGGGAAGATTTCCGTCGTCGATGTCATATGGTTTTTGTGCAGAAGCAAAAAAAATTAAGCCAATCCTTTTGAAGCCTTAGAAGCTCCTGTGTCTCAGAAGCCTTAGAAGCCAATCAACGGACTGCCTTCCACCGTCAAGCATTTAGAGCCTAATTCTAGCCGCTGCTGGTCGCGCAAGAGAGATCGCGGCAGGGTGGGAGCTCTCAACGTTGTCCCTGCTTTTCGATTGGATCTGAGAAGCAGCAGAGTGGGAGGAACACAGCCGCCGAGCAGACGTAACCGCCGTTCAGTTCAGCTCGCGCCGCCGCCGTTTCCAGTCGCGCCGCTTCGCCGTCCAGAGCCTTCCAGCCGCCGCTGAGTTCCAGCAGACATCGTCGCTGAGTTCCAGCAGCCGTCGCTGAGTTCTAGCAGCCGCTGCTGAGTTCCTGAAAAAAGAAAAAAAAATTTGAAATTCAGTTCCAGCAGCCGCAGCTGCGTTCCTGAAATTTGCAAAAATTTGTTAGAATTTCAAATTTTGTGGATTGTGGGCCCCGCCATTGAAAAAAAGGGAGAAATTTAGTATATTTTTTTGTTTGGTGGGTGGTGGGCCCTGCCGTGTTTGGTGGGTGGTGGGCCATAGTGTTTGGTGAGTAGATTGTGGGCCATAGTGTTTTGTTGTGTGGTGCATAGTGTTTTGTCCAAATTTTCGGACGAAATTACCTAGATTTGAAATTAGTTGTACCGGGTATCTAGTTTAGTTTTTTTATATGGCTGAAGACGGGAAGTACCGAATTGAGAAATTTGATGGTACAGATTTCAGTTGGTGGAAGATGCAGATTGAAGATTTGTTGGTTCAGAAAGATTTGGACGTGGTATTAGGTGACAAACCAGAAAAGATGTCAGATGCAGATTGGGCAGGTTTGGTTCGGAAAGCAATGTCCGTGATCCGTCTCTCGTTGACCAAGAATGTTGCGTTCAACATTCTGAAGGAGAAGACAGCAAAAGGCATTATGGAAGCGTTTTCTAACATATACGAGAAGCCATCTGCAGCAAACAAGGTTTTTCTGATTAGAGAGCTGGTGAACATAAGAATGAAAGAAGGCACTTCAGTTACCGAGCATATCAACAAGTTGAATTCGATCTTAACCAGACTTGCGTCAGTAAAGATTAAGTTCGATGATGAAGTTCAAGCTTTGCTACTGCTATCGTCTTTGCCTGATAGTTGGTCCGGAAAGGTTACAGCGGTTACCGGTTCAGTGGGACCCGATGGATTCACTTTCGATAAAATTCGAGATCTCGTTCTTGGCGAGGACATCAGAAGAAAGAGCTCTGGGGAGTCATCTGGTGAATTGTTACATGTTGGCAGAAGCAAAAGGAATAGCAGAGGTAGTGGGAGCAGGAACAGACAAAGGAGTCAGTCGAAGACTCGTGATAGCTCAGGTGTAACGTGCTGGAAGTGCAAGGAGGTGGGGCATTTTAGGAATCAATGCCCGAAAAACAAAGTGAACATTGCAGAAGACTCCGCGGACGAGGATCTCTTTATTTGTTGTGCGGAGAGCAATGTGGATTCCTGGGTCATGGATTCTGGTGCTTCATTTCATGCTACCCACAGCAGTGAGGCATTGCAGAATCTGATTGTTGGGGATTTTGGAAAGGTACGACTAGCGGACGATAGAGCTCTTGATGTGACGGGCATGGGTGACATGGTATTACAGACCCCAGTTGGTTTTTGGACTTTGAAGGATGTTAGAGTGGTTCCAGCCTTGAAGAAAAGTTTGATTTCAGTCAGGCAGTTGGACGAACAGGGACACGAGGTGAAGTTCAGAGACGGGCAGTGGAAGGTCGTGAAGGGAAATCTTGTCATAGCCTTCGGGAAGAAGAGTGGTTCGTTGTACGTGGTCAGATTACCGTCTGAGGGAGAGACCATCCCAGTCCAGGGAAATAAAGTCCGGTTCACAGAATCTCGTGGGCAGAAGAGGGTTGTCCTTGCAAGAGGGAAACCTAGAGCCACAGGTCAGATTCAGGATGAACGAGCGAGGAAAGGTTCAAGGAGGTCAGTCAGAGGTATCTGTGGCAGTGGGAGCTCAAGTGGTGCTTCAGCCAATGATCCTAGAAGACAGTGGGTCAGAAGAACCAGTATTCCAGCTGTTGAAACACCTTCAGAAAATTTCTTGCTGAGTATGGAGAGTGTTTGTCCTCAGGATGTTCCAGGATCTGGCAGTGCGCGTTTGCAGTGGGAGCCGGTAGGGACCGAGGACGAGTCAAGGGCAGGTTTAGCCTTGACTGATGTGTTGGAGCTCCGGGGAGCTTCGACGGGCCTTTCAGTTGTTTGATGAGAAGGTCGTTGCAACTAGGAGAGTTGATGAAGATTACTAGATGTACAAGTATTTTATATGAATGGTAGTTTGAAGTTTTTCAAGCCTCCAAGTGGGAGAGTTGAAAGATCACGTTGAAATACCCATTGAGATTTACTTGAACGTATTTGGATTTGTGAGGAGTGTCTTGTCAGATAGCGAAGTAAATAACTTGTACCTCACATATCGTATTGACTTTCTACCATACCTCCTCCTACCTTGATGACCACAACATATATTCTCATTCCTGTTTCTCATTTATCGGCTAGTGTCCGTTTTCCTCTAGATCTAGCTTTTGTTGACTTTTTACACTTCGCTAAAATCCAACCTATTCTGCTACATCCTAATGTTATTGGGATTATTTTTTCCTTGATTGTCTTGTGTCATAGATTAGGAGTGGAGATATATCCTCATATTGTTAGTCTTTATTTTACTCCACTCCTCCAAGTTAGGTCTACAATTTCTTTAAGACCAAGGAAAAATAAAATTCCTTTATTCGATGCACTTGCCAACAAAGTTGATTGGTCGAAGAAATAGGTGGCCGTTGAGTCAAAAGTAGGATTCCTATTTTACATATCGTATTGATCCTAATATGTATTGACAATGTATCATATCTCCTCCTACCTTGATGACCACAACATATATTCTCATTTTTGTTTCTCATTTATCGGCTAGTGTCCATTTTCCACTACATCTAGCTTTTGTTGACATTTTACACTTTGCTAAAATCCAACCTGGTCAGCTACATCCTAATGCCAACGGGATTGATTTTTCCTTGATTGTCTTGTGTCGTAGTTTAGGAGTGGAGATGACTTTCCACATTGTTCGTCTTTATTTTACTCCACTCCACCAAGTTGTGTCTACAATTTCTTTAAGAATAAGGAAAAATAAAATTCTTTTGTTCGATGCACCTGCCAACAAAGTTGATTGGTCAAAGAAATGGGTGGTCTTTGAGTCAAAAGTAGGATTCTCATTTAACCCTTTAATTGGAGAGAAACATATATGGAAGGAGCTTTCTCCAATAAAACATTATCCATTAATGTGAGGCATTTTGTTGATGAAGTAGAAAAAGCCTTAGGCTCAAATTCTCACTCTCAAACCTATATGTATTCAATTGCTGATCTCCTTAAACAATCAAGTATGAAATGGTGTGGTATTGGTGCTTGAATTGAGGAAAGAAATTGGAATTAGGCTTTGATGAAGATCCTGAATTCCCTGCATGGACTCTGCACTTCGGTGGGGAACTCTCCATTGAGTGTATAATTTTCAGAAATTCTAATTCTTCTAATTGTCATCCTCGGGGTAGATAACTAACATTTGAGCCTTATATATTGATTCTGCAAGAATCTGTCAAAGGGTAAAAAAGTAATTTAGGGTGCCGGGAATTCAGAGTTTTATAGTTGGGTTTGCTAGGAAGGCTTTTCTGAGAAGGCGAAGTGTGGTGTGATACTTCGCTGAGCGTATGTGATACTTCGGAGTAATGTACTTAGCCTCTGATCAACCTGCAAAACAAATAAGTTCAATGGGGAGTTTGTGCCCCGTGAACTCTCCGATGCTCAAGTCAATAGAGTGTATTGTGGATATCTCGAAATTAGGAATTGTCCTTACCTTTTGTTTGGACCTCCCTTTTATGGGACTTGATTATTGATTGTGCTATTATGGCATTCAGCAGTTACGGACTGTTATGAGTAATGATTTTACCGTTTTAACCGTTTTAGGTGTAACGGATTATCAATGGTGGGAGTAATTGTGTATAGTCTCCCATTTATAGAGTCCATAAAGTGGTATTTATACCGCTAGGGGTTTTTCCGATCTTCCCAAAATGGTGACTTAACTTGGAAATTTTATGTCGGCTCAGTGGCCCCTCGTCGAAGTATCGAGGAACAGAGGGAAAGATGCTTCGGCGCTATGTCGACACTTAGCAATTTTCGAATGTTGAAAAAGCTAGGGCTTCTGACGTGGATCGACCGTCTTTTCGATTCTGCTGTCTTTTCGTCTATACCCAGTAATAAATGTCAGAACGTCAGCCGACAGGAAACTTTTTGTCTTCCCCATGCCTTGATCCTGGTGAGTAATCATTGCAGAGACTTTCCCCAAAGTGTTTTGATCTCCTCATTCTTTTATATTTTTCATTTACTCTTACTTGCCAAACTTTTTCCGCCATTATCGCTCTGAAGAATCCTCTGTTTTTCTGGTATCTTCACTTTTCCTTCGGCTTTTCTTCTCGGCTTCAGAAATTTTAAAAAGGTAAGCTTTGTCTGCTTATGGTAATGGTTTTAATATTGTAGAGATTTGAATTGTTTATTTTCTGTTTTTTGGGATTGGCTCTGTATTTTTGTAAGATTGGAGGGATTTTAGGTTGTTAGTTTCGGGTGGCTCTGTACTTGCATGGAGTTCTAAGTATTGGGCTTCCATTCGCAGGTAGAATATGGCTGCTCGAAAGGGAAATAATAGGGAGGTTCAGGAGTTGATGGAAGAAGGTTTCGGGAGCCCTCGACCTGTTCGACCAAAAGTCACAGTAGCAAGGAGGGCACCCTGGGGTGAAGTTCCGGAAGGGGTTCCTTTTCAACCACCCATGCCTGGTCCTCCTCCGTCTGATTTTCCCTTAAGTAGAAATAGGATTACTAGGGAACAAGCCGAATCTTTTGCCCGTAAGTATAGTATCGACCCTAGGGTTTATAGAGTCTTTGTTGAACCCTTAGCTGGAAAAATGTCTCTTCATCGTATTCCCATTCCTCTAGCCCACTTTGAATTGGGGTTCCATCTTCCTATGGACCCTGCTTTTGCAGATTTTCTTATTTTTGCTCGTGTCCAGCCTGGGCAGGTTCATCCGAACACTGTCCGAACAATGTTTTGCTTAATTTGTCTCTGTCGTCGTCTAGGCTTGGAATTGACCGACAACATCCTTAGTATGTTCTTTTGTTCTCTTCGGATGGGAGATAACATTCTTTCTATTCGTCCTCGTAAGAATAGAATTTTACTTTTTGACGCTCCTCCTAATAAGGTTGAATTTAAGGAGAGATGGATGATGGTAGAATCTCGCCTTGGCTTTCCTTTTGGCCCATGTGTAAATGAAAACTTTCAATGGCCCCAAATCCAGTACCCCTCTACACTTAGTCATTCTGAGAAATCCTTTTTAGAAATCATTACCCGGGACTTAGGAGATGATAGACAGAAACAAACCCGGGTGTATTCCTCCGCCGATTTGCTTAGTGAGTCGAGTCTAAGGTGGTGTGGGATAGGGCCTAGCCTATCGGAGAGGAAAAAGGAGTTAGGCTTTCCGAAGGAGGAGCCAAATGAAGATTGGACGATACACCCCGGGGGTGTTTTTTCATTTCAATGTGATGCATGTTCTCTTGGTCAGGGTTGTCGAACTGGAAAGGGTATACTTCGCATACTTGTTTTCCTTGTTTTTGTTTTACTTTGGTATTGACCTTTTGTTCTGCTTGCATGTCCAACCATGTTCAAGACCATATGGGGAGAACGGGAGGAGGAGAGGGATGTCCGTCAGACCCATCTAAATTCTCTGCCCTGTTTTCCTCCTAGGTTCATAGACCGGGGTGCTTCAGGTGATACCCCGCTAACTTACACTTCCTCTGCAGAGGTTCCCAAGCAGAGCATGGGAGTGCGTAGGACCAGGGAGGAGTCGAGGGAAAAGACTCATCCGGCCCATGAACCCCGCAGGGAGGTTACTCCGGAGGGGGAGGATGAAGAGCAACTTCGTCCTCGTCAGAAACGGAGGGTCTCTCCTAGGCGTCCCGCTGAAGACTTTCCCCGGGATTCTGTTGAAGACTTGCCTGCTTCCCCGCCTGTTTCACCTACTTCGCCCGCTTCTGAGGGGGTTTGGGAAGCAGTTCCATTATCGGCTCGTCGGGCTTCTGAGTCTACTCCGGTTGGGTCTACTCCGGCTGATCCTTCTCCGGTTAGTGACAAGGGGGATGCTCCTGCTGCTGACCCCGAAGTAAGTTCCAAGTCTTCCGGCCCTTCTTGGCTTCAACCTGGATTTGAGTTACCTACCGAAGAGGAAGGTTTTAGATCCTTAGCCTTGGAGATTGTTGAGAAGACTCCGCCACTCACCAACCTTCGATTCAACAACTCGTACGTAGCTGCTTTGGTTGGTGGGGCCATTTTGGAGCGTGCTCATGATCCGAGCAGTTTAGCCGGGATGAGCGAAATGTCAGTGGAAGAAGCCACCAATCGTCTTGGGGCTTTGTTTGCTCGGGTATGCTTTCTATATTTCTCTACTTCGAGTTTCTTTCCGGGGATGATTTCTGACTTGTTCTTTTTTTTCTTTTTCTTTTTCAGGCTTCTTCCTTAGCCCTTCATATATCCAGGTCCCGAGCAACGAAGCAAACGGAGCAGGCAGCGGCAGATGCGGAGTGGAGAAGCGTCAATGAACCCCGTCTGCTTTCGTTGGAGCAAGAGGTTGAGAAGCAAGCAGCGGTCGTGGAAACATTGACCGCTGAAAAGCAATACTATGCCAACGAAGTAGAGGAAAGGAGAAGATTGATTGCAGGCTTGAAGAAGGAATCGTACGATCTGAGGGTTGATAAAAGGCTGCTGTTGGAAGAGAGGACTAAGTTGAAGTCGGATAGAGATGAGGTAGTGGCGAGTCGTCTGTCTCTGCAGAAGGAACTTGACCATTGCCGCTCGGAGGAGTTTAAAAAGAAGATTATTGAGGATTTCCGTAACTCCTCTGAGTATCAAGTAGAAGCCCGCTCTATCCTGGACAAGGGATGTGTCCATGTCATCAGGCAGCTGCATCCATTCTTTGAAGATAAGTCGATTCTTCTACAAGCTTTTAAGTCCAATTTTGACAATAGTTTCTGCCGCGAGGGAGCAGACTTTGTTCCCTTTACCTCTGAAGAGTTAGAAGCACTTCGGGAGAGGGATGAGAAAAGAGGTAAACCTGTTTAGATCCCGCCGCAGCCTTCTACTCCTACCTTTTGGGACATGTTGAGCGAAGGGCCTAACTCTGATGCCCCGGGCTCCAGCTCTGCTGCCCCTTAGTCTTGTAATTTGTAACCAAGATTGGTTTTTTAATATTATAAATTTTTCTAAGTGTTGTTTATTTTGACTTCTTGTT
Source organism: Asclepias syriaca (assembly GCA_027405835.1). NCBI lineage: Eukaryota > Viridiplantae > Streptophyta > Magnoliopsida > Gentianales > Apocynaceae > Asclepias > Asclepias syriaca. The sequence goes on from JAPHNG010000650.1 coordinate 81,772, forward strand.
TTTGATAGTTTCATAGTGATAGAATCTACCAAGTAATAGGTCTGAACTTGATATCTCAAACCGTGTAAAATTTCAAACTCAACACTTCGTAAGAGATCCAGTACTAGTACATTTATTTTAAGTACTTACCGTGGTTCGTGTACCTTAGTACTCCGAGTGTGTTTTTAACTTAGCGCTCATGTGCGCCCTTCCAAGCCTTGGCTTGGCACTTCGCAACCACGACATTTCGTGTGGATTAACTTCAAACCTTAGCCTGATTTTCTTACTGCGACCCTACTCGCAGGTGTTAGTGTCTTCTCGAGATCGTGCTCGAGTTCGACCTGAATAATAGCTGAGACCATGCTCAAAGTAAAACTTTACTTTTGGAATTTAAGGACTTGCCTTAGATGATTTTTTATTTGGGACAGTTCGTCCAAATGCATTTCATACAAAGTACCTCTCTAGGTGATTTACATGCCATGGATTTGGGAGAAGAACGCCATCTTTGTTCATGAGCTTGTAAGTGCCTGGTCATACTTTGTGCTTTACGAGGTACGGACCTTCCCAATTTGGAGTCAATTTATTTGCTTGTATATGCCGTGCTGTACCTTCAATTTTTCGAAGTACCCAGTCTCCGACCTTTATAGGACGTTTGAACAGCCTTTTGTCATGAACTTTCTTGGTCTTTTCCTTGAACGATTGTGACCTTAGACGACTTGCTATTCTCCTTTCCTCCAGCAAGTCTAGCTCCAGGTTTCTTCTTTCTTTGTTAGCATCTTCGTTGTACATGGCCACTCTGGCTGTGGGCAGTGCTACTTCGGCTGGTGCTACTGCTTCATATCCATATACCCAAGTGTAAGCTGTTTCTCCGATGGGGCCCCTAGTCGAAGTGCATATTGCCCATAGAGCAGAGTTTAATTCATCCGCCCATTTATTAGATTTTCCTTCCAAATTTTTCTTCAATGCTGCTAATACCAACTTGTTGGCAGCTTCGGCTTGTCCGTTCCCCTGAGGATGTGCTACGGACGATTTCCAATGCTTGATGTGCAACCGCTGACATTCTGCTGTGAATTTGGCGGAGAATTGCACTCCGTGATCTGTGATAACAGCTCGGGGTATCCCGAAGCGACACAACACTTGTTCTCGGAAGAACTTGGAAACATTTTCTTCTATGGGACTGGTGAGTGCTCTCGCTTCGATCCATTTTGAGAAGTAATCTACTGCTACCACCAAATATTCACAGCTATTTCTTGTCTTTGGGAACTTTCCCATTAAATCCATGCCCCACATGTCGAATGGCCAGGCCGCCACAACCGGAGTTTGTTCAACTGAGGGTAGATGAGGTATAGTGCCAAAAATTTGACAAGTGTCACACTTTTTAACATACCTTTTGGCATCCTCCCTGAGTGTTGGCCAATAGTATCCTTGGTTAATTACTCGTTCGGCTAGAGCTCGGGCCCCTGGATGACCTCCACATACTCCTTCATGTACTTCGGCTAACAGATCCTCTACTTGAGATGGTGGAACACAACGAAGTAGAGGTCTAGTGAAAGACCGTCTGTATAATATATCATCATGAATAGTATACCTCACAGACTGTCTTTTGATCTGTCGTGCCCGGGTAGCGTCATTTGGAAGAGTTCCATGTTGGATGAAGCTTTTTATTTCTTCATCCCAGCTAGCCAAAGTTGAATGTAGACACCGGATAACTTCAGGTTCCTCGGGTGCGTCTTCGATAGGAATGTCTTCCTCATTGATCGTTTCCCCTGAAGCAATCTTCGCTAACTTGTCTGCTTGTTGATTGTCTTTTCTGCTGATTAAGGATAGCGAGAAAGGGGAAAACTTATCTCTCCAATTTCTGGCCCTGTCCACATAGGGATGTAATCCTTCCGAATGTACCGTGTAAGTTCCTTGAACTTGATTCACCATCAGCTGTGAATCGCTGTAAACTTTCAGGGCTCGGATGTTCGCCTTATGTGCCCACTCCAATCCTTTTAGCAATACTTGGTATTCTGCTTGGTTATTCGAGATATCGGGCTTTAGTCGGATAGCTCGCATTTCCGAGTACTCTTTATTTGGTGATATTAGCACCAGTCCAACCCCGACTCCGCTGGAGTTTACTGCCCCATCAACTTTTAGCTCCCACGGTTCTTTGGCAGATTCAGCTTTCTCCAAGTCATCCTCTGTAAATGAGCCTTCTGCGAGGAAATCTGCCAGAGCTTGTGCTTTGATTGCTGTGCGGGGTTTGAATGTAATGTCTTGTCCGCACAGCTCGATGGACCAGCGCAGCATCCTTCCAGATTGGTCTAGTTTATGAAAAACTTGTTTTAAAGGAGCATTAGTGTAGACCACAATGGGGTGAGATTCAAAGTAAGGCCTCAGTTTCCGTGCGGAAATAACTAAGGCATATGCCAATTTTTCGATGTTAGAGTATCTGGATTTTGCTTCATTTAAAACTTTGCTAACGAAGTACACAGGAAGCTGTTTCGTCTCCTCTTCTTTTATTAAAACTGATGCTATAATCACATCTGAAAATGATAGATACAAGAAGAGTATTTCTCCTTACTTCGGAGGCCATAACAAAGGAAGATTCGTCAAATAATCTTTTAGATCTTTCCAAGCTTGGCTGCACTCAGGGGTCCATACGAAACCATTCTTTGAACCTTTTAAAGCTTGGAAGAATGGGAGGCACCTCTTTGCGGACTTCGAGACAAATCTCCCTAAAGCTGCGATGCACCCATTCAACCTTTGGATGTCTTTGACGCATCTTGGCTCAGTGAGCCGAGCTATTGCCTCCAGTTTCTCCGGGTTTGCTTCAATTCCTCGCTCAGATGTCATGAAACCCAAAAATTTACCGGATTTTACCCCAAGCGTGCACTTCATAGGATTGAGTTTGAGGTTGTACTTCACCAGGTTGGAGAATGTTTCTTCTAAATCTTCCAAGTGTGAAGTGTCGTGTTTCGTTTTCACCACCATGTCATCAATGTACACTTCCATATTTCTTCCTATTTGACTTCGGAAGATATGATTCATCATCCGCTGGTATGTCGCCCCTGCATTCTTTAATCCAAAGGGCATGACGTTATAGCAGTAAACGACTTCTGCTGCTCTGAACGAAGTATGTATTTGATCACTGGGCTTCATTTTGATTTGATGGTATCCCGAGAATGCGTCCATGAAGCTCAGATATTCAAATCCTACGGTCGAGTCCACCAGTGCGACGATCCGAGGTAGAGGATAGCAATCCTTGGGACAGGCCTTGTTGAGGCCGGTGTAGTCTACGCACATTCTCCATTTGCCGTTAGATTTTTTAACCATGACTACATTGGCCAGCCAAGTGGGATATTTTACTTCGCGAATGAACTTCGCTTGTAAAAGCTTGTTCACCTCTTCCTTTATGCCTTGTATTTTATCATCGCCATATCGTCTGGACTTTTGTTTAATTGGGCGATACGTCGGGTCAATATTTAAGGCATGTTCCGATACTGAGGGGTCGATTCCAGGCATATCCTTTGTGCACCATGCGAAGTTTTGTTGATGTTTTTTGAGGAATTTGATGAGGTCTTGCCTGAGTTTATCCGGCATATCTTTCCCGATTTTGACGAGTTGTTTGGGATGAGCGGAATTTATTTCTACCTCGTCGTATTCTTTATCTCGAGATACTTCAGGATTAAGATTGGAGCCTTGGTTTTCTGCATCCTTTTGTGCTTCTGGACCGCGATCATTAGTCATTTCATGGTTGACTCTTTTAATCCTTTCAGGATCATCAGTCATTCCATAGTTGCGCTCTTCTGTCACCATGTTAACTCTTTTAATCCTTTCAGGATCATCTCGCTTTCTTTTTATTCTCATTATATGCCCTAATAAACTCCGAGGGCTACTTCTTACACATCCGACACCTCGTGAGGTGTTGAATTTCACTTGTTGATGGGAAGTAGAGATAACAAGACCGAAAGCCACGTGAAAAGGTGTTCCCACTATGACATTGTAAGGAAATTCTAAGTCTACTACGTAGAACTTGACCTCTTCAGTTCGAGCTTTTTCCCCTTCGCCGAGGGTAACATGCAGTCTTACTGTTCCTATCACCGGTACTTTCTGAGGTGTAAATCCCTCCAATATCATCCTGCTTGTGTTTGAGGTGTTTATCTTTCAATCCCATTTCTTCGAAACATCGCCGGTACATGATGTTTCTTGTGGCTCCAGTGTCGACTAAAATCCTCTTTACTGTACATTTGTCAATCCCTTCCCGTGTCATCCCCGCTTCTATGACTATGGGACTGATTTTAGCCTCCTCGTTGCTTTCTAGCTCTTCGTTGGTGAAAGTAATGACTTCCTGATGCTCGAATTCATACTTCGGGACGAGGTATGATTTAGTGAGATTGTAGATTCTTTTCTTTATTTTTCTTGTCGAGCCTATCTCTGGGTTAATCATGTTGATTACCCTTTCTCCCTTATCTTTCTGTTGTTGTACACTCGCAATGTACTCCTTTAGACATCCTTCCTGAATGAGTTTTTCGATGGCTCGCTTCAATTGGAAACATTCCTCCGTTGTATGACCATAGTCTCTGTGGAATCCACAGAACTTGGTCTTGTCCCGCGAAGCATATGTATGTGCCTTCATTGGTGTGGGGTCCCGAACTCCATGTTTCTCCTTCAAGACTGCAATTAAACTTTCCTTTGAGACATTTAGAGGTGTAAACGTCTCAGGTTTCTTACCTCGATTATTGTTCTTTTGTTGTGGGAAATTCGAGGTCGCCTGCTTTGGTTGTTCAGGCTGTTTATCCTTTCTTCGCCAAGTCGGCTCAGTCGCACTGCCTTCAGCCAGGGCTACTTTCCTGGCTACGTTGAACATTTCTCCAATAGTCTCCGGCCTGCGGAGTTGGAGCTCAGTGTATAACATTCGCGACCTGAACCCTCCTTCAAAACACGTGATCACCGTGTCTTGGCTGATCCCTTCGATCTCTTCATAGGTTTTCTTGAACCTATCTAAAAATGAGAGCAACGACTCACCTTCACGCTGCTTGATGTTAGCTAGATCTCGCCGAGTTTTTGGAATTGTTCCAGCAGTGCTGAACTTATCCAAGACCATTTTCTCCAATGTGTCCCATGAATCGATAGAATCCTTTTTCAGGGACGTAAACCAGGTAACCGCCTTATTTGAAAAAGTAGTCAGAAAAGCCCTGCATAGAATAGCTTCGTCGCTAGAAACTAGTCTCATGGCAGACTTGTACCGGAAAATGTGTTCGATGGGTTTTGTGGAGCCGGAATATAGGACAAACTGAGGGAGCTTAAGATTAAGATTTGAATTTGGAGTAACATCTCGGATCCATTTGACGAAAGGCCCCAGTTCAATTGATCTGGACTTGTGAACTTTGGTGGGGTTCTTGGCGGTCTCCGGGCTACCTTCTGGGGATCGCTTCTTAGCAGTCTTTTTGTGCACCGGTTTAGAGGAATGGTGACTTTCCCCTACTTCACTAGCTACTGGTTTTCTATTCGTGCGTGCTCCACGCCTATCATCTTTCTTAGTTGCTGTGTGAGTCCGTTGTGGAAGCTCTGAACCAGCCTGTCGGAATTCAGCTCTCAGCTGTAGCCATTTCTGAGAGAGTTCCTGATCTCGTCTGGCTTCCTCATCTTGTTGGAGTTGCCGCAACCTCCTCAATTCTCTCTCCGTTTCTTCTATCCGTTTGGAGTTGAGTTGGTCTCGCAAATCAGATGAACGCCTGGAAGTCCCTGGTTGTGGCCCCAACCTTTCCGAGATCGGACGGTGACCAGAACTTGAAGCCGAAGATACTGACATTCTTGTCCTTGTCTTCTCTTGTCGGTGAGAAGATTGACGAACAATATGTCCTTCAGATCGAGACATGATAATAGGAGATTAATGAAGAAGGATTATGAATGAATAAAGCGTTCCCGGTAACGGAACCAAACTGATTCTACAAGAATCTGTCAAAGGGTAAAAAAGTAATTTACGGTGCCGGGAACTCAGAGTTTTATAGCTGGGTTTGCTAGGAAGGCTTTTCTGAGAAGGCGAAGTGTGGTGTGATACTTCGCTGAGCGTATGTGATACTTCGGAGTAATGTACTTAGCCTCTGATCAACCTGTAAAACAAATAAGTTCAATGGGGAGTTTGTGCCCCGTGAACTCTCCGATGCTCAAGTTAATAGAGTGTATTGTGGATATCTCGAAATTAGGAATTATCCTTACCTTTTGTTTGGACCACCCTTTTATGGGACTTGATTATTGATTGTGCTATTATGGCATTCAGCAGTTACAGACTGTTATGAATAATGATTTTACCGTTTTAACCGTTTTAGGTGTAACGGATTATCAATGGTTGGAGTAATTGTGCAACGTCTCCCATTTATGGAGTCCATAAAGTGGTATTTATACCGCTGGGGGGTTTTCCGATCTTCCCAAAACGGTTACTTAACTTGGAAATTTTATGTCGGCTCAATATATTTTTTTTTCTTATATATATATATTTCATGTACAACTCATAATGTGTTTTCTTTTTTGTTGACAGTAGACATGACTAGACTTCTTGGAATGTGAGAAAATCACATCCTCAAAAGATATGTTCGTCAAAGACATCTTAACTCTTTACCTCAAAAGCCTCCAGTTGCTTTACTTCGTGATGGTACTAGGATTGCACATGTCCGAGAAGGGGATCAACATTCTTCTTCTTGCTTAGTTCCCACTATACAAAGTCCAAATGTAAGTGAAGATCTCCCAATGGAAGGGGAGAGTAGGAAGGGGGAAACCTAGAAAAGGAAGAGAAAAAGTAATAAAGAAATAAGGTAAGCTCGTCAAAGACAACGAGTTGAGACTTCTTCCTCTTCCTTACCTTTTGCTTACCAACCTGCCGAAGTACAAATTGAAGAAATTCCAGAAGTAATGCCCGAGCTGGAAGTTCCTTCTCCACCGGCAGTTACTCTTGTTGCTCCTGTTGATCCCACTAATCTTGCTCCTAAGGCAACAACGACTTCTATAAATGATTTGCCCTTATCTTCAGCTCATGCCCTTGCATTGCCTATTAGTATGGGAGAGCATACAACCTCCTTGAACAAGTGATATGGGGTCTCTTCCCAGGTTATATTATGATTTCAAAACTCCACAAGACCAAGGGGGTTTAAGGAAGCTAGTTGAGGAGGTAAACCAAACCATTATCCCTATGACGAGAATGGATTTGAACCGGGACTTGCCTGCTCGTTTTCTTGGAGGTCCTGTTGCAGTCCGGACTATAGATATCGATCTCTTCCATTCACTTCGGACTGGTTGTGAAGGGCCTGTTTGAGGAGTCTCATCCATTGGATGAGATGAAGATAGCTTGAAAGGATCGCTGTATCCTCTCTAGTTTTCGGATTGTCTTGACATCTCATAACCAATTGTAAAAATATGAAAATATAGATTTGAGAAAACTCTTTCTGGTAACAAAACTGATAACACACAAAATGTATCAATTATAAAATCAACTAAATTAATAATGTGAAACAAGTAGCTAGCTTTCTCCCTACTTGTTATGGAATATAGAACTTGATTGAATCTTCTATAGATCAATTTTGACATGCAAGCAAGCCCAAACGAGGAAGCATCCCCATTCGACCCTTTGATGGTAAAGTCAAAAGTGAAACAAACGAACCACAGAAGAAAATTATGATCTAATGTATGCGGTAAAGTATTATCAGAGTTTGATATTCAATGTTTATGAACAAAACTCCAATGAAGATATGAAAGTACTAAAAATAGTCAGAGAAGATGTTTGCTATTTCTAGGGAAGAAATTGATTACCTCTCAATTGTGTATTGTTCTCTTTTTATAAGAGAATTTATTTATCTGAATAATGACATGAAAATATCACGTGTAAATTTGTCATTAGCTGCCATATTTGGAGTGTCAAATGCTCTGTGTCACGAGAATAATAACTTTCTTGAGAGTGGGCCCCATGACGGTTTCTACCGAACAAAAAAGGATTACAATCTTTTTGCCCTTATTCAATTTTTCCTTCACATAGACATTCTTCAGCAGATTATTCGTTGTGGAACCCATCAATATTATTATCATTAGCGAGGTGAGATGTGAGATATACCTCGCTCTCTATGTAGTTCAATCTCTTATTCATTGGGATATACACTTTGTATTAGTCGATGTACAAAACTTGATCTCTTATTCAATCCTCGGAGTACTTTGAACATTTCTTGTTTGACTTGCCACTATTTGACCCGTTGATTGACCACATGTATTTATTTCATTTAATTATTAATGCATATTAGACCAATAAAAGTAATTAGATTACTTTAATAGGACTTAATAAAATATGATAACATTAAATACATAATTGACACATAAGCTCACATGTTTTATTAAAATAAATCTAATAATATTCTCTTGTCACTTAACGCGTAAGGTTCAGTCTCATTCTCACTAGAATAATCTGGTATCTTTTCTTAATTTACAAAATATAAACTTTACCATGGAAGTGTTGAATTTGTTGAAGCCTTGGCTTTACTCTATGCAGTCCACGTTTGGGCTCATCATAATGTGTTTAAACACATCAAATTGTGTGGTGATTGTCAGGTTTTAATCTGAAAACTATAATCTCAGAGCACAAATGTTTTCTTCTACTGGGTCATTTAGTTGAACTAATTCATTGCGTTTTGGTTGCTTTTGATATTTTTTCTCTTAAATTTATTTTCTGAATCAAAATATACCGACACATTTATTAGCGATTATTAGTCTTGACTTACTAATCTTTCATCTATGACTTTTAATTTAATATAAGATTCTTTTCCTTTCAACAAAGGGATAATTAATGTACTTTAAATAAATAAAATATTTACTAGAAAAAGAGGAAAGAGTTGGTGTCCAAATTTCATTGAAAAGATCTTTAGAAATATACGTATTTCATAATAAGATATATAAATTTTCAAATAAGTAATACATTTATTATTTATTTTCATTTACAAACTGCACTTAACTAAAATATAATCTAATTACTAAAAACCCATTGAGTAATTATGTATTATTATTTTAAAATACTATCAAATAAGTTATCACTAATATTACCATCAAATAACTCCACATAATTTTTTATTATACAAACAACCAATAAATAATATATATATATATATATATATATAACATCCATTAAATAAATAAATAAAATTATTATCTATCATGAAATTTGTCAAAAAAAAAATTGAAACTTAAAATTTTTCACTTTATATATATATTATTTTTAATATTTAAAAATTTAATTTTTAAGGGGAAATAATTTAGATTAATAATTTATTATTGGAACAAATCCATCTAACTCAATGTAGTGGGCCCCATTGACAAGTAAGAGTGAAAAGTTGCTACTTGAGAACAATTGTTTTTTAAAAAAAGTTATTCGGTAATAAATTCGATTAACTGTTTGATGTTTTATTTAAAAAATTAAAATAAAATAAAACTATTCCATGTTGGATTTAGGCTAAGAAAGAAATTCTAAAAGCATTTTCTCCCATTTATTTATTCATTTATTTATAAAATTTGAGGTTTTTTCTCCATTATATTTAAAATTCATAATTTTTTCAATTTATTAATTATTAATAGAACGATGAATTTAAAAAATTGAAATTAAATAAGAATTAAATTTTTTAAAAAATATAAAACTAATTTGAATAATAAAATTTTGTTAAAGAGTTAAATAAAAATTTATCCTTTTTGTTATGAATCCCGAACATTCATTAAATTAAATGGATGTTCATCATATAATCATTCTTATCCTTTAATCTCGGAATAATTACGTGAAATGTGATTAGTGTCACCTGATGTCTATCTCTAAGGTGACATATATCACCTAGTATTTATGACTTTGGTGACAAGTGTCACCTAGCACTTAATACCGGGTAACAAAAGTCACCCTTAGTGTTTATCATTATCCTCTATTCACCCATATAAATAGAGGGTCTTATACCCTTTTGTAGCTACAATCAACAACCAACAACCAACAAGAAATCTCATAATAATATTCTCTCGATTTTTTAGATTTCTCGTTTACTTTTCATCTTGTTTATTTTATTGTTTTTATAATAACACATTACGTTGTCAGCACGAGTCTCAACCACCGGCTAAAGTATTTTTTAAGTTTATTTGAAAATCAAACAGATACGTTTTCTATAGGTACGATTTCTATTATTATGGCAAATCTTACTAAACTCGAATTTGTAGTTTTTGATGTCACTGGAAAGAACTACTTATCACGAACACTAGATGCCGAAATGCATCTTGCTGCAATAGGTCTGGCAGATACCGTTGTGCAAAATAATGTATCATCAACACAAGATCGTGTCTAAGCTATAATATTTCTCCGTCATCATCTTCATGAGGATTTGAAAATGAATATCTTACCGTGAAAGATCCTCTTGTTTTGTGGGGAAATTAGAAAAAAAGATTTGACCATCCAAAGATGGTCGTTCTCCCAAAAGCACGGTATGACTGGTTGCGCCTGAGGTTGCAAGATTCAAATTCGTGAGTGAGTATAACTCCGCAATGTTTAAAATAGTTTCACATTTGAAACTAGGTGGAGTTGATATAATGGATGATGATATATTGGAGAAAGCATACTCCACTTTTCATGCCACGTATATTGTCCTGCAACAATAATATCTTGAGAAAGATTTTAAGAAATACTCTGAATTGATTTCTTGTCTTCTTGTTGCGGAACAGAATAATGAACTACTGATGAAAAATTACGAGACTCGATCTACTAGCTCTTCTTCATTCCCTGAAGTGAATGCTATTAGAAATCATGATCCCATAAGAGATTCTGGTCATGGTCGTGATCGCTACCGTGGTCATGGTCGAAAATATGATCATGGACGTCGTGATAAATTTGGCCATAATAATAATTTAAGTGCCAAAAATATCAATGACCACCTGAAGCAGAAAAAACATATTGAGAAAGGAAATATTGTTCCGAAAAATTATAAAGACAAATGTTATCGTTGTGGCATGAAAGGTCACTGGTCTTGTGTCTGTTGCATGACAAAATATCTTGTTGACTTATATCAAGCAACTTTTGAAAAGAAAGACAAAGATGTTGAGGTAAATTTTACTTCTCAAAATATGTCTCATGAAAGAAATGATGACGATCTTGAAAATGTTGATGTTGGAGTGGCTCGCCTGTATGCTTCTGACTTTTTCGAACATTCAGAAGGAAGAATTGACCACTTAATTGAAAATGAAAGTCTCCAAAATAATTAGAATATTATATTATGTGTTATATGTATATATTACTTTTTGTTGTTTGTAATATAATATGTTTAATTTTTATATTTGTAAATATTTTGTTAATAAATAGATGATTGTTGTTCAATTTTCTGATTTGAATAACGATATCAAAAGTGTTTGTCTTATTGATAGTGGAGCTATGCAAACCATACTAAAATATGAGAAATATGTTTCTCATTTGAATGTGGGAGAATTCAGTGTTACCACAATAAATGGTAGTGCAAAATTGATTGAAGGCTCCAGAAGAGCTAATATAATATTACCGGGAGGAACTATGATTGCTATTAATAAAACATTATATTCCTCAAAGTCTCAAAGAAATTTATTGAGTTTTAAAGATATCCGACGTAATGTATATCATGTTGAGACTATGGAGAATAATGATCATGAATATTTGGGTATCACAAAAGTGACCTCCTGTAATAAATTTTTGTTGGAAAAGCTATCATCTCTATCCTCTGACCTATATTATGCTAAAATAAATGCTATTGAGGCTCATCATTTAGTAAAACCAGAAGTTTGGCATGACTGTTTGGGTCATCTGGATCAATTATGATGCGAACAATTATCGAAACAACGCACGGTCATACTTTGAAAAATCAAAGGATTTTGACATCCGATAAAATTTCATGTATTGTATGTTTCAAAGGAAAATTGATTATAAGACCATCAACATTGAAAGTAGGAGCTGAAAGTCTTAAATTTTTATAACAGATTCATGGAGATATATGTGGATCGATTAGTTCACCATGTGGGCAATGGTCTTGATTAATGCATCGACCCGATGGTCGCATGTTTGTTTATTATCAACTCGCAACCTGGCATTTGCGAGATTACTTTCCCAAATAATTCACTTAAAACCGCAGTTTCCTGATTATCCTATTAACCAAACCCGTTTAGATAATGTTGGTGAATTTTCTTCGCATGCATTTGATTCTTATTGCATGTCGATTGAAGTAGTTGTTGAACATCCTGTAGCTCATGTTCACAAATAGAATGGTCTAGCTGAATCATTTATTAAAAGGTTACAATTAATTGCTAGATCATTATTGATTAAAATAAATCTCCCTACAGTAGCTTGGGGACATGCAATTTTGCATGCTGCAGCACTTGTGCGTTTAAGGCCATCGAGTTATCATAAATTTTCTCTCATACATTTGGTTTTTGGTTAAGAGTCAAATATTTCTTATTTGAGAATTTTTGGGTGTGCTGTATATGTTCCAATTGAACCACCACAACGGACAAAGATGGGTCCACAAAGAAGATTGGGGATATATGTTGGGTATGACTCCCCGTTCTTTATAAAGTATCTTGAACTTTTGACAGGGGATGTGTTTACAACAAGATTTGCTGATTGTCATTTTGATGAAAATTTATTTCCCAAATTAGGGGGAGAGAATAAATGACATAAGATTGAACTTGTGTGGAAAACATCTTTGAATCATCTAGATCCACACACAAATATGAGTGAACTTGAAGTTCAAAAGATTATACATTTGCAACAAATTGCAAATCAACTACCAGATTCTTTTGCTGACTCTAGCAGAGTCACTAAATTGTATATTCCAGCTATAGATGCTCTTATACGGATAGAAGTCCCTGAAGGACAGAAAGTAAATCCTATAGTTGTTAAATCTAAATCACGCTAGAAGCATGACCGACCCCTTCGTTCCGAAAATAAAAATCCTCGAAAGAAAAGAGGATTAAATTATCCAGAAGATCATATTGATGAAACAGAAAAAGAAAACCAAGGGACAACTGATGAAAAATTCCAATTACAAATGATGAAGAGAATTATGAAATCTCTATTAATTATACCACTTCGAATAAAAGTTAGGTTTGAAGAAACGTTGTTATTGATAATGCTTTTGCATACAACGTAACCCTTGATGCTTTCAAGGATAATGAGGATTTAGATCCTTCATCAGTTGAAGAATGTCGGCATAGAATTGATTGGCCTCAATGTGATTCAATCGGAGTTAAATTCACTTGCAAAGTGAGAAGTTTTTGGACCTATAGTCTAAATGCCAAAGGGTATAAAACCGGTTGGCTATAAATGGGTGTTTGTGCGAAAACGAAATGAGAATAATGAAGTTCTAAGATATAAAGCACGACTCGTCGCACAAGGCTTTTCGCAAAAGCTAGGAATTGATTATGATCAAACTTATTCACCCGTTATTGATGCTATTACACTCCGATATCTTATAAGTTTGACAATTCATGAAAATGTGGACATGCGTCTAGTGGATGTTGTTACAACTTATCTTTATGAAAGCCTTGAAAATGAGATTTATATGAAAAATCCCTAAAGGATTCAAATTACCAAAGGCTTCTAAAGGCCCTCGTGAAAATTATTCTATAAAATTACAGAAGTCATTATATGAGCTTAAACAATTTGGACCATGTGATACAATCGCCTTAGTGAATTTTTATTGAATTTAGGATATAAGAATGACCAAATCTGTCCATGTGTTTTTATTAAGAAAACATATTTTGGTTTTGTGATTCTTGCTATATAGGTTGATGATATCAATCTCATCGTAACTCCAGATGAGTTTCGAGAAGCTATAGATTGTATGAAACGAGAATTTGAAGTTAAAGATTTTGGAAAAATCAAGTTTTGTCTTGGGCTTTAAATTGAACATATGAAATTGATGTGCTCCAAATTCGATCATGTGATAATCTTACAAATATATTCACTAAAGCTCTTCCGACTGCAACCTTTGAGAAATTGAGATATAAAATTGGTTTGCGTCGGTTTAAAGATCTCAAGAATTCATCTCATCAGGGGAGAAATTTACACATAAAGAATAATGTACTCTTTTTCCTTCACTAGAGTTTTTTCCCACTGGGTTTTTATCTAGTAAGGTATTAACGAGACATATTCTTTATGTAATGGACATCCAAGGGGGAGTGTTATGAATCCCGAAGATTCATTAAATTAGTGGATGTCCATCGTATAATCGTTCTTATCCTTTAATCTTTGGATAATTACGTACTTAATGAAAGGTGATAAGTGTCACTTGATGTCTATCTCTAAAGTGACACATTTCACCTAGTACTTATGACTTTGGTGACAAGTGTCACCTAACACTTAATACTGGGTGACAAATGTCACCCTTAATGCTTATCCTTATCCCCTATTCACTCCTATAAATAGAAGATCTTATGCCCTTTTGTAGTTACAACCAACAACCAATAAGAAATCTGATAATAATATTCTCTCTATTTTTTAGATCTCTCGTTTACCTTTCATCTTGTTTATTTTATTATTTTTTTAATTTCACAATACTTTTGAATTATATTTTATTTATATGTAAAATTATCTTGGCTCAATCTTTTTATTTATTTATTATTGTTTTTAGCATTTTTGAGTCCCAAACCAATTAAAAGGAAATTCTTTTAGTCAAAACAAGATTTTAATTGCTATTCTTCAATCAAACCAAAACCAATCAAATTTTCACTCCTCATTAAATCTTATATTTGCTAAGGCTTTTGACACATATACTTCCCATTTATTGATTTTAGTTATATAGAAATTAACTTGATTCCCCTCCCTCCGCCCCCCCCCCCCATCCCCCGGCCAATAAGGGGGAAAATGTATGCTTTTCATAGAATTTTTTTAAGATGATAAATAAATAAATAAATAAATTATTTATTTTTAAATTAAAATAAAATAAAGAAATTTGTTTTGGGGCTTATGTTCTTTCCTTTGTTTTAGTGTCTATATAAACCTTAAAATAAAAATAAAATATAATGTTTTTTTATCTAAATAATATTTTTTAATACTTTTTATAAAGAACAAAAATGATATATAAAATAGTATATATATTATATATAAAAGTTTCTTATCAAATTTTTATTAATAAAAAGGAAAAAAAATTTATTTATATCAAATTTTCAATTATAATAAAAGGAAAAAAAATCTTAACAAACAAAATTTAAAATAAATGTATTCACATACATACAAATCCTACAATTATAGCTTATAAAGCTAATGGAAAAACACCAACTTAAAAATTCATAAAATTTATTAAGGTAACTTCTAGTACAGTATATATATATAGTTGATGGTTTAATCTTTTTTCAAATGCAACAATAACAAAGAGAGCAAAGCAAAAGAGAATTGCATAAGCATTTCTTTCTATTCTCTCCCTCATAGGTATGTTTTACTTTTCTTTCTTAAAAAGTTGATGAAGAACATTTTTTTGATAAATAAATCCATGAGAATATCTATTTCCTTGGATTAATAGACAAAGATTTGATGTTTTAATTTTATTTTCTTCAGATTCAAATAACAAAGAGGAGAGCAAAGCAGAAGAAGATTGCATAAACATTTCTCTGTACTTTCTCATAGGTATGTTTTACTTTTCTTTGTAAGAAATTGATGATCAACTTATCACTAACATTTCCCCTGATAGATTAATCAATGATGATATCTATTTTTTCGGATATATTTTTCTTTTTGAATCTGATAAATTAGTTCAAAAAAATATCTGATTATTAAAAAATAAATTATTAAAAAATAAATAAAAACCCTTAGATCTTAATACCATTTAGGATTTTTCCCAAATCAACAATGAAAAGGAATTTTGAAATTTTAATTTCATGTTTTGGTTATTCTTTAGTGTGTTGTGGTTCATTGATAAGAATGCGACGTTGGATTGAAAATGTGAATTGGGAATTTCGGCACAATTATCTTTTGGTTAGGGTTTATTATACACTAGCATATATTTTTGTAAATTATATATATGTAAATATAATTTCTTGTATTATATATTATATTTTATATATATATATATATATATATATATATATATATATATATATATTAAATTTGTCCCATAGAGTGATACCATATATTTAATTTATTTGTCATATAATGGAATAAAGTGATGTGTATTAATATTTTGTCCTCGATATTCGTATTTTCAATATTACCTCTAATAAATGTTATTTATTATTGTTTTTTCAATTAAGACTCTAATTTTCTTAAAACGCGTAAATAAATTTTAAAATTTTTTTAGTTATTTGTTTGTCTTAATAATTAAGATATTATTAATATTAGAGTATATAAAATTCATTATCTTTTCCCCCCATATTTTGTAAGGAATCATGAACAGCGAAGGGGAAGGAAAAGCACTGAGTCCGGAGAAGAGGGACATTTCTGAGCAGCAGTCCGATGATCTACTGTCCGATTATCAAAGTGCAACCGACGAACCCTCTCTGAAAATGACTCGTTCAGGGATGAAAAGAAAACAGACTTCTTTACTTGAAGGAATGAATGATACTCATTGGTCGTTAAGGGATGATAGTGATCCTCCCTTGTTTGATTTCAGAAGCATTCCAATTCGCAAGCAATTTGATCAGCTGAATCCTTACTTAGTCAATGAAAAATATCTAAAGGATTGGGAAGATATTCTTCTATTAGCGGATTCCCACACTAAGGCTGCAAATCAAGAAATGATGCAATGTGGAGACTTATTATCCAACCTGGTGAAGAAGCTAGAAGAGGCTGATGATTCCATTGGAAAATTGATTAATTTCGAGAAAGAAAATTCTGAATTGATTAAGAGTATGAGTAACAAATTAGGACCTGCGATGATAAAGATTGACAGGTTAAAGAATTATAGCAGACAAGTAGTGCAGCGTCATAAGAATTCTCTATTGTATTATGCCCGAAAAACTGAAATGAAAGATGAATCAGACCAAGAAGTGGAGCAACCAAAATCAACTGATGAAGAGGAAACGGAATCAGAAGAATCAGAAGAAGAAGAAGAGATGGATGAAACAAGTTATGAAGAGGAAACGGAACCATCAGATGATGATATGGAGGAAACAAGTTATGAAGAGGAGTATGGTGAGATAAGTGATGATGCTTCAACTCCTTAATGTGAGCTTACATGGAAGCATTATAGTTTTATGGGAAAATTAAGGTTTTCAAAAGACTTTTCTTGCTAATGTCTTGTTATGGATATTCTTGTTGTTTATTTACATTTGAGGATATTTATATATATATTTATATAGAACATAAGTACTTTTTCTTGTCTTTCATTTTGATATCTATGTTTTAAATTGGTTCTTATCATTTGGTTTGAATTCCTTTGATATCTTTGCCTCTCATTTGATATAGTTTGATATATTAGTAGATTTGATTGTATTGGTTATTGCTGAGACTTTAATTTCGTGTGCTCTTTTAGCGAGACAGTGCACGGTTAACATTTTAAAATACAAACTATTTCCAAACATATGTATCATGGTTTTTTATTTTGATGTCGTATAAATATCTAATTAAATATTTTGATATTATTTACACGGATAAGTAATATCATAGTTTCTTATTTTCTTGCTCATAACTTATTATGGATATTCTTGTGGTTTGTTTACATTTTAGGATATTTGTACATATATATTTATATAGAACAAAGTACTTTTTCTTCTCTTTCATTTTAATTTCTATGTTTTAAGTTAGTTCTTATCACTTGCTTTGAATTCCTTTGATATCCTTGCCTCTTATTTGATATCATTTGATATATTAGAAGATTGGTATTGTGTTGGTAATTGCTGAGACTTTAATTTTGTGTGCTTCTTTACTGAGACAGTCTACATTTAACGGTCTTAAAATAGAATCTATTTTCAAATATATATATATATATATATCATTAGTTTCTTATTTTAACGCCGTATAAATATCTAATATACATTACAAGTAAATAATATCATAGTTTCTTATTTTCTTGCTCATGTCTTGTTATGGATATTCTTGTGGTTTGTTTACATTTTAGGATATATAGTTTCTTATTTTAACACCGTATAAATATCTAATATACATTACAAGTAAATAATATCATAGTTTCTTATTTTCTTGCTCATGTCTTGTTATGGATATTCTTGTGGTTTGTTTACATTTTAGGATATATATATATATATATATATATATTATTTATTTATTTATTTATTTATTTATGTATATAGAACAAAGTATTGTTTCTTCTCTTTCATCTTGATTTCTATGTTTTATGTTGATTCTTATCACTTGCTTTGAATTCCTTTGATACATTTGCTTCTCATTTGATATCATTTGATATATTAGAAGATTTGATTGTGTTGGTAATTGCTGTGACTTTAATTTTCAATGTTTTTTTAAGTTAGATTATGCACGTTTAACTGCTAAAAATAGAATTTATTTTCAGAAATATATATCATAGTTTCTTATTTTGACACCTTATAAATATCTAAGATATTTTTTATATTATTTACCCATTACAAGTAAGTAATATCATAGTTTCTTATTTTCTTGCTCATATCTTCTTATGGATATTCTTGTGGTTTGTTTACATTTTAGGATATTTGTACATATATATTTATATAGAACAAAGTACTTTTTCTTCTCTTTTATTTTGATTTCTATATTTGAAGTTGGTTCTTATCACTTGCTTTGAATTCCTTTGATTTTCTTGCTTCTTATTTTATATCATTTGATATATTAGAAAATTTAAGACTGGATGCATTTAACTGTCTCAAAATAAAATTTATTTTCAAACATATGTATCATTATTTTTTATTTTGATGCCGTATAAATATCTCAATTGGATATTTTTATATTTTTTTCACACTATGGTACTAAGTAGTAGTCAAAACTTTTAATTCATTAGTCATGATATTACAACATGGATCATGGTGAATTCTTTAAGAAGAAGAAAGTTCTAGGCATACTGAGAGATGATGATAGTAGTGGATACATACATACATATATATATATATATATATATATATCGAACAAGCCAGATTTTGAAAACCTAGAAACATGAAAGGTAATTCAAACATTTATTACACAAGAAATGTTGTCGATGAAAACATACAATTAAGAAGACAAAACCATATATAACATCAGTACTATAAATCCATCCACACATATATGTATCTATATGTGTATTATTATCCTAAAAGGTAAACAAACCACAAAGTCATATCCAAAATACAACATTAAAACATCCATATATAACACATCATCACTATAAATAATGCTTCCATGTAACTTCATGGCATTCTATCAGTATCACCACTTCCGCTGGCAGCACGTGATGATGATGATAGAAAGTCAGTGTTCAGAGTGAAATTGGGATTAGCAGCACGTGCTGCCTGAACAGCCAAGTTCAACCCTTTAGTCAGCCCCGGACGGCGAACCTCCTGATTCTCAGTTGTGACTTGTTTGATCTGTGGGTTGGATGCCTGAATATCTTCGACATTTTTCATGTAAGATATTAGGGCAAGTGAGTAATGTTGCACCATCTCTGCGCTGTGCTCCTTAAGCTGTGCAACTTGGCTGTTTATGGATTGGAAACGTTTGTTCATGCTCTCAAATATTTCTGAGTATTCTTTCTCCATGACAATTAATGTATTGATGGGATGTTTAGCCATTTCTAGTTGATTCTCGATTTCGATTATCCGTTGCTGTGTTTCTTCAACTTTTGCTTCGTTCATTTCTTGTGTCTGTATCAGCTCTCGAGCAAATGAAGTTGCCTAGAACAAATTAACAAGAATTCTTAAATTTGTCACTTGCTATAATTCTAAGATTTCACAACTTAACATACCTTTTCATCTGTGGATCAAACATAAATTTTAGTACAAAACTAAAACATGGACAATATTCAAGAAATAGAAGTAAAGACAAGAATAAAGCTGAACAAATCTAAGCTAATAGTAAAGAGTTAGACTCAACTAATTAACATATGAGATCCAACACATAGATAATAATCAACAAATAAGGGTAAGAGAGTCAACTATTACTTTGATAGTATATTAAAATTATAACTTTCTTAAAATGTTTAAGTTAATCGAGAAAAGTTCTATTTAACCATTTAATACATCCCTTCACATGTGAATTGAACAAAATTTTGCATAATAAGTTCCAACAAATGAACAATAATCAAATTAAGGAACAAAGATTACAAGTTGAACTCAAAACCTCCTACTATAATACTATATTAAATTATCACAAATAGACAAATCGACATCCCTTCACATGTGAAGGTGTGAAGGAACAAAATGTTTCATAACAAGTTCCAACAAATGAACAATAATCAACAAATTAAGAAGCATAAATCACATATTTAATCCAGAATCTTCTACTATAATACTATATTAAATTAGTATAAATGGACAAATGAGCATCCCTTCATGTATGAACAGAACCAAATTTTTCATAACAAGTTCTAACAAATGGACTAATCAACAAGTTAAGGGGTAAATATCACAAGTTCAACCTAAACTCTCCCACTATAATACTGTATAAAATTAAACACAGATAGACAAATGGACATTCATTCACATATGAAGGAACAAAATGTTTCATAACAAGTTCCAACAAATGAACAATACTGAACAAATAAGGGGCAAAGATCATAAGTTTAACCAATAATCTCCCACAATAATACTATAATAAATTATCACAAATGGACAATTGGACATCCCTTCAAGTATGAAGGAACAATAACTCCAAGAAATAGATAAATAATCAACAAATAGGAGGTAAAGATCACAAGTGAAATCCAAAACCTTACTATAATACTATATTAAGTGATCACATGATTCAAAAAACCCTTTTTTTCATTTGTTCAAGTTGAAGAAGATAAGAGATAAAGAGTATACTTACCTCAACTGCAGCCTTAGTAAGGGAATCAGCCCACAAAACAGTAGAACATTTTTTTTTGAGCTTCATATCTTCCCAGCTCTTTAGAACCTGTGCATGATCCTTCATCATACTCCAATCCAGGTTTGGATAGAATTGACTTGAAGGTTTCTCAACAAGAATATTTCTTCCAAAGTCATAACTTGGAGGATAGACTGCTGCCTCTGAAGCTCCTATAGGCTTGGGCAAATCAGTCAGTATTTCCTCAAGTAAAGAGGAGGCTTTTCTTTTGGACCCCAAATTACTGACACTGGAATAGGCTTCAGCAGGAGAATTGGTGAACAACCTTCCTCTAGCAACCCTTCCCTCAGCACAGTCTAGGGGAGCTTTTCCCTTGTCTTTGTTATTCATGATTCCTTACAAAAGAAATGAAAGAGAAAATAAATCATAAATTTGTGACATATGTAGCAAATCATAAACTATGTGACATATATAATAAAATGTAAACAAAAATTACTTTTATTACATATACCTATATTCAAGGAGACAACATTTTCAGACTTGATGTGTTTCTTGATTCAAAAATCACATCAATTTAAAAATTGACACAAAGAATATAAGAAATGTAACATAAAATGACTACACAAATTTCCGAGAATCATACAATTGAGTAGATTAAGGTACAAAAAAAAAAAAAATCGTTACGGGAAAGGAATTAGAAACATTCGCCGGTCAAATTTCAATTTTTGATGGGGTAAAAGAAGAAAAACTATGTTACAAACCTTGTAACGATCAAACAAGAAGGAATTTCTAAAACTAATAATAATAAAATAAAATAAAAAGTTCCTAAATATGCGGTAAATTGAAAATGTACAGAAAACCTAGTGAAACCAAATAGAATTGGTAATTCAATCCATAAAATAAATTGGGGGAAATCCTGAAACAACGAATTAAACATGTATAAAGCAAAGAATTGATAATTTATGCTAGAGGAAAATGAAGATCAAGAACAATTAGGGTTTCTTTCGAAAAATTAAAATAAAATTAGGGTTAGCCATCATGAGAATGAATTAATCTTGATGTACCTTAAAAAATCACTGGATTACTTCTTTAAACAATTAAAACCTCAAATCAGAACTCCAATATTATTCCTTTTCATTTCCATTTTCTTATTCCAGGAAGAATGATCTGAATTGATTTCAGGATTTTATATAATCAAATTAATTAAAATGGGGGGAAAAAATTGGGGGAAAAAATTTGGGGGAAAAACTTTGGGGGAAAACAAAAACCCACAGAAATTTTCTTTAGAATCAGTTTATCATCAAGTTCTAACATAAACACAAAAAAAGAATAAAGAAAAAGGAGTAGAACATCTATACCTGTGATGGAAAATTTAGTAGAGAGAAATGCAGTATCTTCTTGCTTTCTTTATTGCACCAGGAGATACAAGACATCATATATATAGTGGAATTAATTCTATTTAAGGAAACATGATATTCTTTCTTAAATTGTACCAAAATATCAAGTTGACAACGTTTTCTTTTCTGATTAACAGTCCATTGTTCATCTGTATACACAGCTTTCCTTTTTTGTACTTAGATATTATTTTTTCTTTCTTAAACCACTTTCTTTTAGTACTGATGCGAATTGAGCGTATGTTTTAGTTTTAAAGCTTTCATATTTAGTAAGTGAATTATATATATGGCTTGAATTCCATTTACAACCTAATATTCATTCATTGTATGTATCGTTCGATGAAAGTACTCAATCCATCCTATGAATGTTCTTAATATTTAGGTAATTATTTTATTAATATATTTAATTATCAACTAATCCGAAAAAGATGTGTGGGAAAATCTCTAACATTAGATTACGTAATCTAATAATGTCATCTCTAACATTAGATTAATGTAATCTAATGTAATCTCAAACATTAGATTACATAATTTGATGTATGGGGAAATCTCTAACATTAGATTAAGTAATCTAATGTCGTCTCTAACATTAGATTACATAATCTAATAATGCCATCTCTAACATTAGATTAATGTAATCTAATGTAATCTCTAACATTAGATTACGTAATCTAATGTAATGTCTAATATTAGATTACATAATCTCTTTCACCCAATTTACAGACTTAAACTTTTAGAGTAAGTGACAATTTATGTTTTTTTAACGAACTCTACAACATCAGCATTATTCACAATAATCATCAAAGTTCTTCAATCTTGTAGTAGTATTTCTACTATGTTTATACCAAATAAGGGGATCCATCTAGTATATCTCAGCACCTCTAGAATTAGTATTAAAGTGATGTTTTTAATATCTTGGATCAATTTTAGAAACATTTTGAAAGACTTTTGAATAAGAAATTTATCTGCATTAGAAAATATTGAGTTTCTTGCCTCCAAACTCATCAATCAAATGGAGATACTGACTACAATCTTGTTAAGTACTTTAGGTGCGCATGATGGGCAAAACTTCAGGTATAACAATAGAAAAAACCTGAATAGGAAAACAATTGTGTTGTAATTATGTTTTATCTATATGTAGAATATCAAACCGTGTAATTCTAACGCGTAAGTGAATTGGTTAAAAACTCTCTTAGTTTGAATGAGATCAATGGTTCAATTCTTATCTTATGCATGCAGTTATATAAAATTTGGAATCAAAATTTCCTCCGGCAAAAATCAACTCGGCTTGAACGAGAGAATTAGTTTAAATGTTGTCTTCTCATAATTGGAATACCTTTCTAAAACACCTCCTGCCCTAAGAATATTATATATATATATATATATAATATATATATAAATGCTTCTTCCTGAGCATATGATAGAGAGTTTAAATTAGTCTCACCTAAAAAGTGAAAATATCGGACGCCCAAATGAGTACCAAAAAATTAAAATAACAAAGTTTATTTAAAATTCTATCCAACTTATTTTAAAGTGACCGTTTTTTAAAATAAAGGTGATCTACTACTCTTTTGTTTGAAAACAAATGCACCCTTAGTTGACTAAAATCATATTTGACTTTGACTTAAAAATTTCATTTAAAACAAAAGTAACAAATACTTAAAATTAAATAAATGCAGGGATCCATGATGAAAAAAGAATCAATTATATTTAATAATTCAATATATATTTTTAATTTTATTTTCAAAATTTTTTATTCAAAATATATAATAGACATTTATAGCGTTTTTAATATTATACACGTAAAGTATTTTAATAACACTTGTTAGATTTCTTTAGCATATGAAGTGAAAAATATTTATGGATGGAATGTGAAAATGTATTTTTGGATTTGGATGTAAAAATGAGTTTTTGGATTTGGTTATAGATGTTGGACTTTCAACCCAAGTTCCATATTTGAAGATAATGTTAGAGTTGACTAACATATAAGAATTTCACTAACTCCATTAGCATGAGGTTTTTTGGGTAGTTACCCAGGACAAAATCGTGAGGGCTTATGGTCAAAACGGATAATATCATACTAATGTGAAGTTAAGTGGTGGATGGGTGTCTTGTGTCGGCAGTGTGCAAGATGATTCCCTCTAAGGGGGAGGTAACGGATATGTGGTCCTTGGTTTGAGATGAGGTTGTTGGACTTTCAATCCAAGTCCCACAGTTGAAGATAATGCTAGAGTTGGTTAGCATATAAAATTTCTACTAACTTCATTAGTATAATGTCTTTTGGGTTCTTACCCAAGAACAAAACCATGAGGGGTTAAGGTCAAAGCATACAATATCATACTAATGTGAAGTTAAGTAACTCCATTAGTATAATGTCTTTTGGGTTCTTACCCAAGAACAAAATCATGAGGGGTTAAGGCCAAAGCGTACAATATCATACTAATGTGAAGTTAAATAATGACAATCCAATCTTGTGGGATTATTCGGGCCTAACCGTGGAAATGAATTTTTAGATTTGTTGTGGAAATGGGCCTTGAGATATGGATAGAAGAAGAAGAATGGATAGAGACAAAGAAGAATGGAAGAGACAAAGAAGAAGAGAAAAAATGAGAGAGAGAAATAAAAGAAGAATGGAAGAGACAAAGAAGAAGAAAAATGAGAGAGAGAAAAAAAAGAATGGAAGAGACAAAGAAGAAGAAAAATGAGAGAGAGAGAGAGAAAAGAATGAAAGAGACAAAGAAGAAGAAAAATTAGAGATAGAAAAAAAAAAGAATGGCAGAGACAAAGAAGAAGAAAAATAGAGAGAGAAGAAGAAGAATAAGAGAGAAATAAAAGAAGGTGAGAGAGAAAGAAAAAGAAGAATGGAAGAGACAAAGAAGAAAAAAAATGAGAGGGAGAAGAAGAAAGAGAGAAAAATAAAATTAAGGTTTTAGGTTTATTTTATTTAAAATTATAAAATTATTTTTTATAAAAATTAATATTTACGACAAAAATTAATAGAAATTTTTTATTATTTTTTGTCTCTGTCTAAAATAATAAAAAGAGTTAACTTCGACAAAAATTTTGACCTTAAGAAATATTAGTGGACTTTTTAAAATTTGGAAGACACCTCATGAAGGTTTTTCACCGTGCTAAATTTGAATTTTGACATTTAGTGTTATTAGAATACTTTATCCATATTATAAGTATAAATTGTTTTTCTCTTTTATATTATTATATATATATATATTATATATATATTCTATATTTATATTTATTATTTATATATGTGATGTGATTTTAGACACAATTTTTATTTATTGTTATTATTAATTTTCAATGTAATTGATGATTTTTTTATTAAAAAAATTCAAGTGAAATTGTCAATTAGCGAAACTTTGACAAAAGAATTTATAATACTAAAAATATATATATTGTTATGAATCCTAAAGATTAATTAAATTAGTGGATATTCATCGTATAATCGTTATTATCCTTTTATCCCGAG